>APFE030909605.1:46896-114428 GCA_000404065.3 Pinus taeda | reverse complement strand
ATGGTTCACCAAAATATATATGGTATAATGTTGAATGGATTATGGCGTTGCCCATTGAAAATTTGTCAAGTGTGTTAGCGCTTGGAATTCACCTAGGCTGAGATAGACAAACTCTCAAGGCTACATCAAACCATTTCACCTCGTAGCTAGCCCTACGAGGTATGAGAAGGCTCTCTCGGGTCAGATTCGATAGATTTTTCAATATGATAAGCTGACCAATTAGGAATCAAGATTTTAGGCTAGTAAATTGATAAAGGGGGTTGATTTAAAGATTTTTGGTTTTTTGGTGGCAATTGGAGGGAGTGCAATTCAGGGTGCGGGGATTGAGCACAGTTTTTGCAGGGGGATCTTTGGGGCAAGGTAGGAGTGAGCGCCGATGCCTTAATCTGAGATGGATGATCAGGGATGATAGAGAAGGAGCTAAAGAGGGAAAACAACCATTTGAATCCTCTCTAGACGGTAGAAAACATAAATTTTGAACAAACTAAAAAGCTGAGCATGTCAAAGCATGAATTCAAACTTTACCACTTCATCTGTCCAAATAGGAGCAAAAGAGAGATGTGGAATACATAAACAGACTTACAAGAACATGTAGAGAACACACCATCAACACAACAATCCACAAGAATCCACAATGATGTCTGCAAAATCCTGGCCTTCCTTTTCTTTAAATTGCAGAGATAGATGTACAATATACCATAAAGCTTTCTCCCACAAGAGTCCAACCATGAAAATGAGAAAGAGAGAGCATAATATAGACCATCTAACTCCTTTCCTTGCCTCTAGGGGTCGAGCTCATCCTTCTAGGAGCAGTTTGAACTATTTCCAAACTAAGCACTAGATAATAGGCATCTCAACAATTTGCCTCTATTACTTAGCTAACTAATCCATGCATTAATTTTTCACTTTTTACATCAAGGAAGCTTCTAGAAGAGTAAAGAGAGGTAAAATCTATCAAAGTGCCATGAAAATATTACATTTATCCATCATCTACAAGTAAACATAATCAACCATAGTCCAAACAGTGTTTTTTGACCAAAAAAGTGAATTCTGGCAAAGTTATCTCTCATGTCCGCGCCCCCTGTCTCTCGTGTCCGCGCACATTTGCAGCAACTTTTGAGTGGGTTCCACTGGTCCAAATCAAGTGCAAGATAGCTCATTGGAAAGCTTGGCCTGTCTACTTTCCATCCCAAGTGGAATTTCTGCATTTGGAGTTGTTTTTCCCCCTCAAAAACCATTTCTCCCAAGGTCACTTTCTGCAACTCAAAAAGTGGGCAGAAAGTCATTTTTTTTGATGTATTTTGAGCTTTTGGAGGCTCAAATATCAAAATCAGGCTTCTCCAAAGTATTGGTAATTTTTCTCTTTGCATGCCCTTTCCAAAAATGTCGAGTTTTCCCCGTTCTGAGTTGTCCCCAGACTGGTCGCGTGGAGGGTGAGACTTGAAATGGCCAAAACCTGTAAATTGCACAAAAAATTCACAAATGACAAAATTTTCTCCAAATTTCTTGAAATTTGGGCTGGGAGTCGTCAATCAAGTACCATGCTCATTCAAAGAGGCTTTGGCCAAAATTTGGAGTGGATCGGGCGTTTTTCTTCGTTTTTGTGTTTTGGCCAACCGTCCTTGGAGCACCTTCGTTCTCGCCGATATTTTTGACATTTCTCTCAAACCATGACACCTGTGTAAAAATTGAAGGAGTTTTTTCTTCCTTGGCATGTGGTGGACAAAAACCTCTCTCAGTTTTCCAAAATTCATCTTTAAGTGCTCTGAAACATCATTTGAGTGAAACTTGCCCCGATGTGTGAAACAAGGAATTTTGTCGAAATGAAGCGAAATGAAGGGGATAGGGGCTTCTAAATTCTTGGGGAAATTTTTGGGAGTGGGGAGGGATGTTAGGAAGCAGGGGAAAGTGGAATCTCAGAGATTGAGTGAGGGGAAGGGGTCCAAAAGGGCAAATCACAAGCCAAACCTAGAAAATTGCCAGGTTGTAGCTAGAAACTAGGGTTTGTGCAAAAATGAGGATTTTGGGGGATATGAGTGTTGGGAAGTGCCTGATAAGGTACATTAAGGATATGGGAGGGTGTATGAACATCAGGAAACAAGTTTTTCCATTGATTTGACCGTCCAAGAGAAATTTGCTTCAAAACCCTAGGAGAGGGAAATGAACTTGCCAAGGCACAACTGAAGCATGAACAAGACGTAAAATGACTCATTAGACACTGACATGATAATGAAAACCCTATGAATGATGATAGAATCAGCTAAATGATGACATAGACCGCCATTTGGACAACTTTAGAAGGAGTGAAAGCAAACCCTAGACCTAATGCCTAGTGACCAAATTTTGCTTGAAAACTCTTTGAAATGACAAAATTTGACCTTGACACTTCAAAATCACTTTGTAAGAGCATATTTGATCACTGGAGGAAGGCTGTAAAGACTGACACTAACAAAGTGAATGGTTGTCACATATATGGTTGGTGAGTAGTGTTATTTTGGTGAAAAATATATATTGTTCACCAAAATAACACTACTCACCAACCATATATGCGACAACCATTCACTTGACAAATTTCAATGGGCAACACCATAATCCATTCAACATTATACCATATCAATTCACATAGCAGTGGCTCAAATAACATTTTAACCGTACCTACGCCAAAAATAGCCCACATATATAGCCGAGCTGCATTCTTTCAAGGTGGCACATACCTTTAATGTTTTGTCACTAATCGTTCAACACACATTATTCACCTTCAAACACGCATAATACTAGAGCATTCCAACTCATATTCAAAGTATAATGCCATCATTTTAACCAACACACCTTTTTGATAACACACAAGGGAAATACCATTACATAGTCATTAAAGCACAACATATATCCAACAAGGTTTGGCACCATATGATATTCGGTCATGTTCCAAGAGTCTTCAACGAAAACAATTTTTAAGGGAACTCAACGTAGTCAAAGGAAGCATACCAAAACAACCAAAATATTTTCAAACACATAAATACGTCCATAGCATACAACCAGTACATAACACCAACAAACCATATGGAGTGTAATTGACAGTGCTGGAAACACGTCAACTAAGGGCATCTCCCCGATTTGAAGTCCCAATTAGACCTCACACCATTTCATGTACGAGTACAATCCGGTATAAAGGTTTGATTGCCAAATCTTAAAAGATTTGCCTTGGCTCTAGCTGTCAGCACACGAGAGTGGTGCAATGGTGTCTTTGAACAACAAGGTGAGTGTTCCTGGTGAGTGTGCAGTGCAAATGTGTCTGGGTTCTCTTATTGCAAAAAGGGGGGAGAAAAGTGAACCTTGAAGTGAGAGGTAATAGTAACACCCAGGAAGAGACAAACATGAACCATAAATACTTACCTGACATCCAACATAATAGTCCATATTGGATGTGACAGTCATTACAACCAATGAACAAGGGAAAATTCGTCTAACATCCATTGGAATAGTCCACAATGGATGTGATGATCCTTATAACTGGTAAGTAAGGAATGGCCTGTTTAGCATCCCATTGAATAGTCCACAAGGATGAGATAACAATGACAACCATTACAACACATTCCCAATAATATAAGCATTAAAACAACCGATATAGTTCAACTATCTTAGTACATGTGAAAGTAAACTTGAAATATTAATTCTCACAGAATAGTCTTACAAACATCCATAAGTCATGCATGGAAACGTGCTGGCCTGAAAAGGCTTATGTAATTAAGAAAAAGATCTAAGACACATATTTACATTGTACATCACTAGCCCTAGTAGTGGGACATGGGAGACACTCCTTGCTCCTCAAAGAATTGGTTGAACTCTCTATGCTTTGTGGGAGGAGCCAAGGTGAAATGTCCATTGCTCATACAATGATGGGGGTATATATAACAAAGGGGTGATGCTTGACCCCTGTGACTCTTTGAATTCCTTCATGATTGTTTAGCTTCCTATGAATTTTCAACTGACATGACTCTTCGTATTCATCTATGTACATTGGACTCCTACTTTGCAATACATTTGATTTAGAATATACATGGCTCATAATAGTGATGTGGCCTTTGAAAACTCATGACACGACTTGACATGACACTATTGACATAAACTAGCTTGTTGATGTGGAAATGTGAAGCTGCTATTGCTCCTAAGTGATAGATGTGTTCTTGGATATGCTTTCTCTTCTCCTCCTTATAACTTGATGATGTGGGGTATTCAATGATATTTGGTCTTGAGAGGTGGTTGCATACATGTGTTCCTTATGCTTTCTCTTGATAGGTTCCTTTTTCCATCAAGCTACAAGTGAGTCTTCAAGCATGTTTCCTCCTTCTTCATCATCTTGCCATGATCTGACAATGTACATGTTCCTGCAATTCACTCATGATAGGACGACAACAATCCAAAAAATCCCTAGTCTAAGATGATGCATTATTATCCATGGATTGAGCCCAGCAAAGGTGATAGGCTGAGAAAAAGGGTTGAGTAACTATGCATTGCATAGTTCTAGGTGACAGGGAGAGGGCTTGATCACTGAGACTGTGTAGAGCGTAACTCATGCTTGATTGAGGAACTTTCTAACACAGTCCCCATTGGGGAGAAAAATTGCATAGTGGCCACTGGGAGTCAGGATTGCACAGTTCAGGCAGATAATGGCTGATGTGGGATGAGACCCTAGGAGACAGATCTGCGCAGTTTCCAGAGGCAAGGAGGACTAGTTAGTAGAGAGGCATGGAGGAAAAATATGTGTAGTTCTTGAGGAAAGTGAGCTTTGGATGAGGGAAGAAACTGGGGAAAACCTCTGCACAATTCTGGAGGCTAAGGGAGGTTGGGCTCTTTTTTCAATACGAGATTCCAATAGGAAAGGAAAAAGCTTGAGGACTGAAAGTGCAAAATGCACATTTCAAGCTGGACTTAAAGGCACTGCTGTGTAATTATGGGAGTCAAGGAAGGTTGCTAAAATCTATAATTTCACAATGAAATTGCCTTGGAGGATAGTGACTATGCAATGTGTAGTTCCAATCAGCAAGGTTACATAATTAAGGGTTGATACTATGCAATGCACAACTTATTCATAGCCTAGTGAAGCTGAGGTACCCGGTCGAGAAGACTTGTGGCTAAGTGTGAGGGAACAAATGGAATCGTGATGAACTCAAACTTTGATCACAGACTTAGCATACTTTGACAACATGACAACCACATACCATCGGAACAAAATTACCCTTTGATTGACTGTCTCATGACAAGAAATAACAAGTGTGACACTTGGGATAGAATTTAGGACGACCGTGATGAAACTTGTGTGAAAATGATCGAGACATTGTGTATGAGTGCAACAAGTGTTTACATGGCTAGGACAACTCATATACACATAGATCAACCTTCAAAACCACCTGGAAGGTTCACAAAGATGACATAACAATCAAACATGCCAAACTACGACAATTTGATCGAACAAGAAAAAGGGAGCAAAACACTTAGAGGAAACACATGGAATTAATTTCAATGCTTTCAACCATACATGTCATTGAAGACATAGTGATATGAAAACAAGAAGAAATCCTTCATTCTACACTAAGAGATGTATTTCAAAAATATGTGCTTTGTTTCCATTCCTACTCTCCAAAGGGTTATGTATTAGATGGAGTCTTCATGCAGTCCTGTTCTTCTATCATACCCTAGGTTCCTTTGTCTTCTTATTTGATAACTATATTTTATCCTGATCACCTTGAGAGTTATATAGCATGTCATCCTTCTTAACATCCTTCTTCATCATCTTGTCATAGCCTGGTAGAATTACTGTATCTGTAATCTACTCGTGACAAGACGATATTAGTCTGATAAACCCCTAGTCTAAGATGTTGCACTTGAATTCACAAACTGGGCTAGGACTTGGTGACATATCATGGAAGAAGGTCGAGTGACTACATAATTGTGCAGTTCAAGCAACCAAGGGTCAAGCTTGATCACTGAGACTCTGCAATGTGCATTTTGGGCCAGAATGAGGGAAATTTCTGCATAGTCCAAAATGAGGGAAAGAATTGTGCACTTGCTAATGAGAGACAAAATTACACTGTTTAAGAAGGTAGTGGCTACTGTGGGACAAGGCTATCAGAGGAAAAATCTACACAGTTTCAGGAGGTAAGAGGGCCTATGTAGCTGAGAGGCTTTAGGGGCAGAACTACACAGTTTACAGAGACAATGAGTTCTGGTTGAGGGAAGGGCACTAGAGGAAGGATCTACGCATTTTTGGATGCTAAGGGAGGCTAGGATTTTTGTGAAGTGTGCAATTCTAGAAGGCAAGGAAAAGGCTTGAGGGTTGTAGATGCAAAGTGCGCGGTGTAGAAATGCTGGATGAGGCTAGGTTGTTCGGAAACCTCCAGAATTTGACTAAGTGTGGGACCGGTGGAGCCAATGTGAACAATGATAGAAATTGATTGTGATCGTACACTTGAACACTTAGTGACACAACATAGACCATCTAGAACATATGAAAACATACTTTTCTTAATGCAACAACCTTTGTGGCAGCTTACGATAAGTGTGAATCTGACGATAGTCTTTGCGAGGATAAATAACACACTTGTGCAATAATGCGTGAAACTTTGGAAATGAGTGCGAAATGTGTATATGTGATGAGAAAAACCTATTTTCACAAATATTTCCACTTGAAGCAAAAAAGACTTCCCTTTGCATGATGAGCGATAATCCCCATGCCCGAAGATGACACATACTATATAAAGATAAAAGTGTGAATGAATCTTAAGATCGAAGAAGGGAGTTTGAAATCATGAGCTTACCAATAAGTGACCAAGGAACGATCAATCACAGGATAATCAGTAGGCTCCAAAATTCAAGTGTAGGCGAAAATATTGGAGAGTGTTGCAGCCACTACAACAGTTGGTGACACGTTGGTTGAATTCCAGCTTCTCTGTCTTGGTCCATTTTTAGTACAGGGCCTTGGTCCTTCAAGGAGTATTGATTCATCGTGCAAATTATTTTGGTTTCTCCACTTACCCAATGGGCAGACATGGTCCCTTTTGTACCTTATCAGCTAAACACAACATAAGTTTTAGCCAGATCACAATGTTTTGAATTGGGAAGGGTAGTTTAGCTCACGATCTTAAGATTTTTAGAGTATAGTTTTTCATCTCTAGCGTTGCTCCGCTGCCAGCAACCTTGGATAGTACCCCAATGGAGTCACGTAGGAACGCAAGCATTTCTCCACTGCCAATGAGCTTGGACAGTACCCCGATGGAGTTACTTATTTCACCTTTCTATTCAGGAAGCCTTTCTCTTATTTTTCCTTTATTTGAAAGAGAACTGTGCATCAACACTTATTTATTTTGGGGTGGAAGAGGGATCTTGACTTATTGAGAGTAGGAGAGGTTCTTCCTTTAGAGAAGCATATAAAGACCTTTGATTTAGGTTTTCTCGTGTAGATTTTCTACTTATTCGTTTCTACTAGTTGGATAAGATTGAAAACACAAAAGCATAAAACTAAGTATAGGCATGAGGTTCCTAGAATGGACATAGGTTCATGGTTGGACCAAAGATCTCCTTACAGACGGATCATGTTTTCCATCAAAAATTCATCGGCCAAAAGATACAACAATTATAAGGAAGATAGACAAAAGACTAGCCAAATGTTGAAGTGTCACAACACTCTTTATGGTTTGGCCACACAAATACTAAGAAGCCAAAACAAGTCCAGGCACAACACTTATTTTTGTGTAGAAAGAAAGAAAGAAAACTCAACAAAAGGGAAAAGACGATGAGAAGAAAGAAACACACAACAAGGAAACAAAACTATAAGACAACAAAAAAAAATGGCTAAAGAAAACATGATGTGTAATCAAAATGACGAAACGAGGATAGACTACGGAAAATGAGGGCAGAATGAGTGCGAGAAAGGAAAAGCTATTGTTGCATCTAGTCCTAGTCCTAACCTAACAACTAGAAGGTGGGGGTTACGTGTAATAAAATTTCTGGTGAAGCCATCCTAGTCATTATCGATCTGCATCCACAAAGATATGATTTCTTAAAACATATGTAAAGTGATGTGCAATAGAAGATACAAAAGCTTGAAAAAATTTCACAAGAAAAGGAAGGTCTTTCCTATGGGTGGAAAGGTGTGTCACACCTACTACTCTTATCCAATTCACATGCTTACCTTTTTGATGAATACCATTTTTCAACTAACCTCGAAAGCTTCTTATAGATGTGTCTTCATCTACATCGAGCTCCTTGGAAAGTGTGAGGAAAGATCGAAACTTGTTGTTTGCTATAGATCTTTCCAGGTAAGATTGTTCCAGCCATTCAAGTATTAGATCATAAAATTCATTATTGCACTCTTGAAAACCTTGTGATCTTTGAAAAGATGAATTTGTATTCCAGAAGTGGGATCACGATGGGAATATTGTAACAGAAAATAGATTTGATCATTCTCGGTAGTCATGCTAAGACAGTGAGGACCTGCCATAACCATCAACGAAGGCTGAAGTGCCTCACCTGCTTGACATAAATATGAATAGAGAGATTTGAATAGTGAAGACCAAAGGGTGTGAAATAACTGTCATTAGATGTGCTAATGGGAAAATGAAAAACTGAATGACAAAGAATTGGTCAGATGAACTATTTGAAGCATCAGATTCCAAGTTTTGCAATAAGAAAAGAAAAATCAATTTGAACAATCTTGTGAATGCTCTGAACAATCGAACCAAGTTCCTTGCAATACAGATATGACAAACCACCTTCTTGCAACTGGTGACAAATTGTACAAGCATCATAGTCATCAAAAGAGTTTAAAAAGGATGCTAGCACCACTAATGCATGAGACCAATTGAGGCATGGTGAGTGGAGAATAACTTGATTCGTGTGACAACTTGTGCATTCATTATCACTCAAGGAGATTTTTGGTGTGATGAGAGGACAAATTTGCAATATAATATTCACAAGAAGACCGAGGGGATGACCACTAAAGGATAAATTCAATAAGTATGATTCTTGCGGGCAAAGATAGTACTTGAGATGGTCAACTTCACAATTCCATGACTTTATGAGAGATGGACATTTCCAACCCAAGTTTGTGGTGAGAGATTTGCATGAAGATGAATGAGCTGTAACAAATTCTTGAATTTGGTTAGAAGTAAAATCTTGAAAATTTGAAAGATCACACCCGGAATACCAAATTTTTTTTCTCGATAAAATATTCATTTAATGAAACCATGCAGATAGATGGATTGTGTAAGAGAATCTAGACTTGATTTAGTTCGGGGGGCTTACCAGAGTCACGATATCCTAATATAACCATCAACAGAAGTTGAAGTGCCTTGACTCCCTAGTAGGTCTCGAAACTTTCTTGTATTTTAGAATTGCATTTTGAAGCTTGAACCAGATCATGTATGGTTTGAGGATAAATACTATTGCTAATTTCAGTATGACCCCTTCTCATAGGATATCAACCATCTCTGTCACATATTTTATTGGATTTTTCAACTTCAACAATCAAATTTCTCAAATGGAGAGGCTCCTCTGATAGCACATTCAAAGATAAATGAATTGGTGAGATCTCATAAGAAAGTTGATATGAAGAGTTGTCTTCATGTAAAATAAGAGATGATGAGGGGTCGGGAGAGTTCTATATGATATGAATGTTTTCAATTTCATCATGGATAGCCTCACTAACTTGGGTCAATCGAGGGGATCACTCATCGGATGAAGAAACTAAAGAACATGGAGTATCTCCATTGCAAGTGGATGTGTTGCGAATGGTAGGATATAAGGGATAGTGAGGTGAAGGGGAAGTTTGGATATGACATCTTCTTTGACAGAAGCAGATTCTAAATCTAAATCAACATATTCATGAGAAACTAGAAGATCATATGATGTGCTTGGGCATTCATCATGACATATGGAAATAGAGTTATCATCATTAAAATGATTACTGCCCAAGGCTGGGGGTTGATTGAAAGAATTGATTGTATTATATTTTCCACCGAGATTAGAAGATTGAGAATCGTTTAAAAATGGAAACTCATTGTTTTGACAAGGAATATTTCAAAACATAGAGGAAAATTGAAAGTGTCCTCACATTTCTACTCCTCTACCCATGTAATGTGACTGCCTTGTACCTGATCACAATTTGGACCGGCAACGCGAAAATAAAGAGAGTGTGGAAGACTAACTAGTGGAACAAATTTCTCAAGTAGATCATGGTACAAAGAGTCATGGCCAGTAGATGATAGAGGATGGAGAAAATCCAAATCAAATTCGAGACTCGAGTTATGAATAATGACATCATCTTGTAGAGTGGAAGAGTTAGTCTTCACCGTAGGCCTCATAATCCATTCTTGAATTTCCTCCATTGAATCAGAGTCATGAAAGGTAAGAGAATAATGAGAATATGGATTGGGAATTTTACTCATAGAATTTCAACTTTGTTACCATCGCAGAGAGGCATCCCTATCAGAACTAGAAAAGGAGGAGGACAAAGAACAAAAGGGACAATAAATTCATCATCTAAAATTAGAGGTGTCTCATGATTTACAAGAGTTGGGGAAGTAGAAAAATCAGGGGGTTTAGGTCTACCACGTAAAGCGATAAGAACCAAGTGCTCAAAATCTTGTTTCAAGAATTCCCAATTCAAATCTTCTTCCAAAATTTCAAAGCAAAGGTGAAGGAATCAATCATTAAAATTTTCAACTAATTCGTTGGGCTCCATTCTTAGACAATTGATTCTCCCATAAACATCTTAGAAGTTATACTTATCAAAGGCTTGATGAAACTCCTTGAGGAAAATATGAAGGGAATCATCGGAAGTAGGTAGCAAAGTATGGCATCATTGATTAGCACGACCTTCAAGGGTGAGGAAAAAAATCACACAAGAAAACTCTTCATCATCGATTTTGTAAGATTCACAAAATTTAAGAAAATTAGAAATGTTCTCGGTTATGGATGTTCCATCCTCACCATCAAATTTTAACTGGGACAAGTGATCATGAGGCACACTGTGGAGTGAAAATTGGTAAAGAGACAAAATTGGAGAAACACCCAGGGAGTACGATTTGTGTATGAGCCATTTTAGATAAGAGATTCAAACTAGATGCAATGGGCTCAACTTGTCATCTGGTCCTCCTTTTAGTGCCATTTTGTTGATGGTGTTGGAAACTCATCAACCAAGGGGATAGCCTCGATATGAAGTCCCAATTAAAACTCACACCATTTCATGTAGGAGTCCCTTATGGTATAAAGGCCCAATTTCCAAATCCTCAAATATTTGGATTGGCTCTAGCTGTTAGCACAAGAGAGTGATGCAATGGTGTCTTTTAACAACAAGGTGAGTGTGCCCGATGAGTGTGCAGTGAAATTGTGTTTGGGTTCTCTCACTGTAAAGAGGGGGGAGAAAAGTTAGCCTCTAAGTGAGAGGTAATAATACCACCCTAGAAGAGACACTCATGAATCATAAAGGTCTGTCCAGCATCTAGTGGGATAGTCCACATCATATGCCACAGTTGTTACAACCAGTGGACAAGGGAAGATCTGTTTAACATACAATGGAATAGTCCACAGTGGATGTGATGGTCATTATAATTGGTAATAAAGGAAAGGTTTGTCTAGTTTCTCACAAAATAGTCCATAAGGATGAGACAAAAATGACAACCATTTCAACATATTACCAACAATATAAGCACTAAAACAACCGAAATAGTTCAACTATCTTAGTACATGTGAAAGAAAACATGAAATACAAATGCTCACAGAATAGTCTTACAAACATCCATAAGTCATGCATGGAAATGTGCTAGCCTGAAAAGGCTTCTGTAATTAAGAAAAAGTTTCAAGACACATCTTTATATTGTACATCACTATCCCCAGTAGTGGGACATTGGAGCCACTCCTTGCTCCTTAAAGAATTGATTTAACTCTCTATGCTTTGTGGGAGGAGCCAAGGTGAAAATTCCTTTACTCATACAATTAGGGGGGTATACATAACAAAGGGGTGATGCTTGACCCTTGTAGCTCTTTGACTTCTCTCATGACTATTCAACTTCCTATGACTTTTCAACTGACATCAATCTTCATATTCATGTGTGTCCATTGGAATTCCACTACACAATACATTTGATTTAGAATATACATGCTCATAATATTGGCACGATCTTTGAATAATCATAACACGAATTGACATGACATTGATGAGATGTACTAGCTTGCTGATGTGGAAATGTCAAGATGTTGTTGCTGTTGAGTGATATATGTGTTCTTGGATATAATTTCTCTTCTCCTTTGCATAAATTGATAATGTGGGGTCTTCAATGATCTTTGGTATTGAGAGGTGGTTGCATACATGTGTCCCTTTTGCTTTCTCTTGATAGGTTCCTTTATCCCTCTAGCTACAAGTGAGTCTCCAATCATGTTTCCTTCTTCTTCTCCTTCTTCATCATCTCGCCATAATCTGACAATGTACCTGTTCCTGCAATTCACTCATGAGGGGAAGACATCAATCCAAAAACTCCCTAGTCTAAGATGATGCATTGTTATGCATGGACTGAGCTCAAGATAGGTGACAGGCCAGGGTAAAGGGCCCAGTAATTGTGCATTGTGTAGTTCTAGGTGATAGGGAGAGGGGTTGATCATTGAGACTATACAAAGTCCAAATCAGGCTTGATTGAGGCACTTTCCAACATAGTCCCCACTAGGGAGAAAAATAATGCAGTGGCCGCTGGGAGTCAGGATTACATAGTTTAGGAAGATAATGGATATTGTAGGATGAGACCCTGGGAGACAAATCTATGCATTCTCCAGAGGCAAGGAGGACTAGTTAATAGAGAGGCATGGAGGAGAAAACTGCATAGTTCTTGAGGACAGTGAGCTCCTGCTGAGGGAGGACACTGTGGGACACCTCTATGTAGTTCTAGAGGCCAAGGAAGGCTGCATTCTCTACGTACTGTGAGATTCCAATAGACAAGGGAAAATCTTGAGGACTGAAAGTGCGAAATGTGTAGTTCAAGTTGGACTTGAAGGAACTGCTGCACAATTATGGGAGTCAAGGAAGATTTTTGAACTCTAGAATTGCGCAGTGAAACTGCCCTAAAGGACTATGACTATGCACTGCATAATAATAGTCAACAAGGTCACATCATTGAGGGTTGATATTGCACAATGCATAGGTCAATCGGGGCCTAATGAAGGTGAGTTTCCAAGTCGAGAAGATTTCCGAAAATGGCTGTGTGATGGAACAAATGGACTCACGATGAACTCAAACTGTGATCACACACTTATCATACTTTGACAACATGACAACCAAATACCATCAGAAAGAAAGAAAAGAATTACCCTTTGAGTGACTGTCTCACGACAAGAAATGACAAGTGCTACACTTAGGATAGACTTTAGGACGACGGTGACAACACTTGTGCGACAATGCTCGAGATGTTGTGTATGAGTACGACAAGTGTTTATGTGTCTAGGACAACTCATATACACAAATATCATCCTTTGAAACCACAAGGAAGGTTCAAAAACATGACATAAGACGACAATTTGATTGAACAAGCTGAAGGGAGAAAAACACTTTGAGGAAACACATGGAATGAGATTCAGTGCTTTGAACCATACATGTCATTGAAGACATAATGATATGACAACAATAAGAAATCCTTCATGCTACACTAAGAGTTGTATTTCAAAAAGATGTGCTTTTTTTCCCAAACCTACCCTCCAAAGGGTTATGTAACATATGGAGTCTTCATGCGGTCTTGATATTCTATCATACCCTAGGTTCCTTGGTCTTCTTATCTGATAACTATATTTTCTCCTTAGCTCCTTGAGATTCATATATCATGTCATACTTCTTAATCTCCTTCTTCATCATCTTGTCATAGCTTGGAAAAATTCTTGTATCTATAATCTACTCATGACAAGACAATATGAGTTTGATAAACCCCTAGACTAAGATGCTACACTTGGATTCATAAACTAGGCTAGGACTTAGTGATAGGTTAGGGAAGAAGTCCCAGTGACCATGTAATTGTGCAGTTCAAGCAGCCAAGGTTCAAGCTTGATCACTGAGAGTGCGCATTGCACAACTTACGCCAATTGAGGGAAATTTCTGCACAATCCTCAATGAGGCAAAATTGCATAGTTTAAGCAGGAAATTGGCTGCTACGTGACAAGGAATCCAAAGGATAAATCTATGTGGTTTTATGAGGCAAGGGGGGCTAGGAAGCTGAGAGGCTTAAGGGACAAAACTACGCAGTTTCTGGAGACAATGAGTTTCGGTTGAGGGAAGGACACTAGAGGAAGGATATGTGCAATTTTGGATGCCAAGGGAGGCTAGGATTTATACATAGTGTGGAGTTCCAATAGACAAGGAAAAGGATTAAGGGTTGGAGATGAAAAGTGTGCAGTTTAGAAAGGCTGGATGAGGCTAGGTTGTTAGGAAACCTCCAGAATTTGGCTAAGCATGGGATCAGTGGAGCTGATGTGAACAGTGATAGAATTTGACTGTGATCACACACTTGAACACTTAGTGATACAACATAGACCATCCAGAACACATGAAAACATACTTCACTCAATGCAAACACCTTTGTGGCGGATTACGACAAGTGTGGCTTCCATGATAGACTTTGTGAGGATAAAGGAGACACTTTTGCAATAGTGTACGAAACTTTGGAAATGAATGTGAAATATGTCCCCTTGAAGCAAAACAAACTTCCCTTTGCATGACAAGTGATAATCCCCATGCCCGAAGATGGCACATACTATATAAAGATAAAAACGTGAACGACTCTTAAGATTGAATAAGGGAGCTTGAAATCATCAACTTATGAATAAGTGACTAAGGAATGATAAATCACATGATTATTAGTAGGCTCCAAAATTCATGTGTAGGCCAAAATTTTGGAGGGTGTTGCAGCCACTATAACAAGTGCATAAATGGATTTCAATAGATTAAAGCATAACCTGCATAATTAAATAAAGAGACTACCCAACACATACCATGAGGCCAACAAAATATTAACGCACAAAGAATAATAGCTTCAAAATTACATTCAACACAGACTCAAAGGGTTTAGTAAGTGCATTCTGGTGACTAGAGGCGGTGGCGTTCTGGTGAGGGAAATCTTTATGAATTTCATGTATAATTTCTCATCGTGGTTCACGAACTATAATTTTTTTCTCTGTAAAACTAGCTACTATATTATGTACAATGAGAAATTTACATCCAGGATGGCATTGTGCCCAAGGCCAGCAGTGGCGCTGTGGGCATGGTTTTCACAAAATAGAACATGCCCTCGCAGGGGCTTTACTGCTAAACTGAGACACTCAAAATGAGCCATTGAGAAACCGACAAAACCTCGACTGTTCTGAAACCGCTCACGCAGGGGCGCGATGGCTGCCTTGAACCGCCCACGCAGGGGCACGATGTCTGACTGTAACCGCCCACGCAGGGGCGCGGAAGCCGGCTAGAACTGCCCACGCAGGGGCGCGGAAGCCGGCTAGAACTGCCCACGCAGGGGCATAAGAACAAAACATGAGCATCCCACTCTGGGGCTTCAGAAAAAAACATAACCATAGACAAAACATAGCCATAGACATAATCAGAACCAGAGAGAACCAGTACAAAACCTGAACAACGCTGGACGAGGAAGAGGCGGTCCAGCTGAGGGCTATTCGGGGGGATTTTCCTCAACCACTTCGCACCAGCCATATTTCTCCCGCAGAGTGGCCCAGTCCTCCTCATCTTCTTCCTTGGAGGTCATAGCTTCCTGAGCATGAGGGCTTTTGGGGGCTTGCCCAGGTGCCTCCGCTGGTGTTTGTTCTTCCATTCCCTGGCCTCACACTGGGATATTCTCCATGCTGCTCGCGCCTCCTTCTTCGTCCTGAGAATCTTCGAGAAAAAGGATTGAAACGTGGGCATTGATGCGGGGCCTGTCCCGCGTGCTGCTAAATGAGAAGATGGCAGACCCGAATGCGGGTGCAAGGGCTGGCTTAGCCTCAGATTCGCCTGAGTCCAGGAACTGGCTGACCTGAAGGGGGGTGGCTTGAATTCCTTTGTGGCAGTGGCAGCGACAACATTGAACCCATGGACGTGAAGCTGGAGGGCAAGCTGGCCTTCCACGAGTTGGACCTCTTCGTCGGAACATGGATGCAGGGGCAGAGATGGTTGCAGGTACAGAGATGGCTCTACACCCCACTGTCCAGAGCCTCTTCCGTGCAGTGCCCACACAGCAATCAGAGATAATCCCGTAAACGTCTCCCACAGAACTAGAAACCGGGGCGAGGATGCTGCAGAAAAACGACTGTGCTCCATGTCTCTGCCGACCTCCTTTAATATCCACCCAAATCGCCTCTGCTGCGAGTTGCGTACGCTCCATTGTGACAGAACCCGCATTGAATGCCTGCTGCCCTCCCTGTGAAGAAATTCCTTGGTGGCGAGGAGTGAATTTAATGCTGAGTTTGGACATGGGGTAGCACATGGCTTCCATGTGGCTCCTCAGTTACATCTTTCCCGTCACCTGCATCCGGGGGTTCACGAACTATAATTAAGACAACAAGGAAAAACATATAAAATGATCAATGCACCAGGATATTTTATGCTCTGACAATTATTTCTAGTCTGGACAACACCCAGGTCGACATTAGACACACAGAGAAAGGACACAAGAAAATAGTTTCTCAAATTGGAGCAGGGCATGAGATCACCTACTTTGATACCATGTTAAATACACATGGAATGTGTACAAGAGATAACAAATATGATAAATAATTAGTTTCATTTCTATTCCAAAGATGTACATTTATACATTTCCTTGTGACCCTTTGTCTTCACATACCAAGCAGTCTCTTGGACTCAGGCGACTATTCACATTCTACACCAAACCTTAGTGGATTAGGTGTCCACATATAAAAATGATTCATTAACATATAATGTTCATTCATTCTGTCATTAATCATAGACACAAAATAATTCATCTCAAAATTTTTTATCATGAAAAATATGTTTTCATAATATGGTATGTGATGTTTTTAATGATATAACTAGTAAAATAATTTATTTTTCTTTATTTTTTGATGGCCTGGTCATGTACTCATGGCGTTGTCAGGCTACCACAAGAGGGGTGGATGATCAACTATAACAAGATATAAATGTTAAATTTATATTGTTTTTGTTATTATTCATTAATAAAAATATCACTAGAGTTTTCTTTACCTCTTGCACTAGTTGACACTGTTGGAATGGCTTCCCTATGCTCCTCTTCTGGTTGCCATGTCTTGTCTATATGTTGTAGTGTGATCTCTGCCAAAAAATCCTATGTAAGAAAGAAAATAATTTTTCGATTAGATAATGTAAAAGTTAAAAAGAAAGCATTCATAATTGAACTTATGACATAAAAAAATCACTTAAAAATATGCTTATTACCTAATATCTCTGAAGATGTTTGTTGAACATGTTGATCATATATTTAATATTAGGACTTTTATTTCTAATGTCAATCAAACAAGCAAGTTCTTTATTCATTCTAACCACAATCTTTTTTAATGTTACTATTGGGTGAGGAGACATGTATAACTCATCATCACCAAACCAAAAAGGATCATTAAGCACTTTCTCAACAACATCTATGGGCTTCTTTGAGGATGGGGCCATCCCCTTATCACTCCGTTTATCAAATAAGTGTAATTTGTAATTTTATTCCACCATCCTCGACTATAAAAATTCAAAGATTTGAATTTGATGAAACATTTTAGATAAACAAAAAAAATCCAATTTAATGAGTTAGCTCAATTGGATTGGGCATCATTTGGCTAAGAACCATCATGAGGTGACTAGACAATGGGCTATAATATTTTTTTTAATTGAATTGACTTGGATTAGTTCTATATTATGAGGCTATTTAGTAGTACTAAGTGAGTTAATGCTATATTTCATTGACAAGCATGTCTTTCGTTGATCATGATCTTTTCAAATGGATAGTTGAGTTAATTATAAAATGAGTTGAAACCATTATGTATTTGAAAGGGATACACGAAGATTAATAATTTAATCACTGGGAAAATGTTTATAAGTATCCCATCCATAAGACTAAAATGGGTGGCTGATTTGACAAATGTTGGTACGTTAGAAACACGTTCAATGCATGGTTGTTTTATTTATAAAGCTTATGGAAAATAGTGTTATAACCTATGAAATCTTCCTTGGTTTGCCTAGTAGTCATAAGGGTTGTACATATTTCAAAATGACTTGTATACCAAGATGTTTAAAATCCATAAATTTTATATGAGAAAAAATATTAGAATGCATCTTTTAAATTTTTCCTTTTATTAAGTTTACATGGGTTTTGGTTGAGCCTCTATAAACAATTGCTTGCATTATAATTTAATCATAATCCCAAACTAGAGTTGGATGAAGAAATATCACAAATATGTGATGCCTTTAAGGGTGCCATCATTCATTCATTCATTCACATATCCACAAAATATTTTATCTCAATAAATTTTATCACAAAAAATATGTTAACATAATATGAAACAAAACCATTCAAATTTTTTGCAATGGAAAAATCACAACTTTTTATTAAGATAATCTAAAGTTACATGTGTACATGCCATGAGACATTCAACCTCTCAGTAAAAAATATGGTACTAAAAAAAAGGAGCTCTAAATAAACAAGTGTAGTAATTTTTTATCACGTTTCTTTCTCCTTTTTAATATAAAGTTAACGAGGATGTATTTATCTTGGCTCCCTTTAGTTGTTGTGGTCTCTAGTGTAATATGTCTTTCTTCTAAACCAGTTGTATGACTACGCTATTTTTATTTTTTTTATTTTTATTTTATTTTTATTTTATTTATTTTTTATTTTTTTTTTTTATTTTATTTTATTTATTTATTAATTATTTTATTATTTTTTTGAATAAGTCTCTACTCCTATTATTAATACAATTTTTTTTTACAATGAGGCGGCAGCCTCAAGAGGTCTAGCCTAGAAGATGGCTTACACACATGGCAGATTGACAGATAACCCACAGGAACTAGCGACATACCGTCTAGAGAAAAGACTATTACCGGAGCCTTTAAACCGGAACCACCATGACAAAAACAAACCATGACAAAACGCAGACTCTATGGTGGTCCAAAACTACGTAACAGAGGTGATACAATTGACTCGAACTATTAACATCGACAGAAGACAACTGAACATAGATAGAAAACAACTGAGCATTTCCCCATGAACAGACATGAAAGATGCAAAAAGATAACGACAACCTGATCAACGAACTTGAGCCGTGGAGGGCGATTCTTCCACAATCGGACAAGCAAAACTGGAGAGGTCGTCGTCATTAGAGGGAGGCCCCTCTTCTTTCGGCAGAACCTTCTCACCCAGACGATTTGAACGTGCCATGGAAGACTTGACCTGTAAAGAAGAATTCTTTGGAGCATCATCCTTCTAGCAAAGATTCTGAGAGGTGCTTGGCATGTCTTCCACCCTCGGCTACGAAGAAAGATTTGGATTTGCCGAGGCCATGCCTGCAGAGCCCTCACTTAGCTGAATCGTGATAGTGGCAATGAAGGAATGGTTGCTTAAAGTACATGGGATTTGAAAGCAGGCCGAGTGCTCATGGGTGTACCAGGGGCTTGATATTGCCGTCCTCTGTCCCTGGCCACAACCACGACCTCGCCTGGGAGCAGAATGACCTTTAGAAGTAGTTCCAAGAAATGTATCCGCTGAAGAGGAAGAAGCATGGCACAGGGGACGACCACGAACTCCACCCCAACGACAACCCATTCTTTGTCGTAGGATGGTCATGTTGCATGGAGCAGAGAGAGTATGGCACACAACAAATTTTTTCTGAACAAAGAAGACTGGAAGGGGCTCAATTAACCAATCAATCGGAGAATTGAGAGAGCTTGAGGGCATACAACTGATGAGAACGTTGAAGGGGTTATGGAAATCTAGGAAAACCAACACAGAAGCGGCTTCGTGAGCCTAAACACCATGAACCCCTAAATCATCTTCTGAATAGAGCACTGAACCTGCAAAGAGGCCTAACAAGCGTATGAAGAGAACTGAACTGTGGTGGAGGAGCGCCATTGGATAATAGCAGGAGAACCCGTGTAGATTGACGAGCCACATTAACTCAACCTTGAATGAGCATTCAGGTGTATTGAAGGCATACAACAAGTGAGGCTAGGTGGCGCAGGGCGTACTCCATACGCCTGCTCCTCCTGCCGCCACCGTCCCATTAACTGTCCTTTTCACCCGCATCCGAGAAATATTTATAGATATTATTATTACAAATGTTTTAATATTAAAAAGAGTAGTAGTGTTTTTTTTACTTTCTTTGGTAGTGGAGGGAAGTAGAATATTTTCATATGTGGCCATATGTTCCTCCTCTTTTATGGCCACATCTTGTACATGCTCTCGTGTAGAAACAAGAAATGTTATAATTAATACACAATTTTCACTTAAATATTTTTAATTGTATTCCATACTACAATTTTTTTATAACACATGAAATACCTCTTGTACTAAGCTGAACATTAGTTTCAATATCAAGAACTTCACTATTAGTAGGCTCATGTGTTGTATCTACATTGGTTGCCTACTTTTTACAATCAAGCACATTACTTTAAGGTAAAAAATAATAACCAATAGATTGTACAAGTAACAATTTATAAATTTTATTCATTTATTTTATTTACTTTAGTGTTATGTTGGGTGGTGGAATAATGTGAAGACACCAAGCTTGTCCTCCACTCAACCATAGGTTTATAGCCATACTTGAAAGAAATATTTAGGTTTTCCTCTATGTGATCCTCTTTGAATTGTGGCCCCTACAATTTTTCATTAGAACATGAATTTTTCTTCTTTTGTGATATTAAATTAAAATTTTTAACAATTTATAATTGCAATTTATTGTTTATATACTTACAATTTTTGTGGTCAGTTTCAAGTAACCACCCAGGTCAAGATGATGTTGCCCATGTTTTTCTATTCTAGCCATTGTGGCTTCTGAAGTATTCAGGATCCTATTTGTCATAATGATGATAAAGCATCGTAATTACATTATTAAAAGTGCTTCATACCTTCCTGGTCTGCTTGGAGTGTTCCTTGCTTTTTGAAGTGCCTTCTCATGTGCATCTACCATGAGCACTCTCCACCATCTCTGTAATCAATGGAAGGCACTCATGCGATCTGGACCTTTCCAATTGAGACCTATACTGGCCCTAAAAATATTTTAAATGTAGGCCTGCCTTTGACGTAACTCCAAATTTTTTGAAGGTACCTTCACCGAACAAGTGAACCATCCTATTAATAAGTTCATATTTTAACTTGGAAAATTGGGATTTCTAGTTTGTGTGAATGGTCGACCCAAATATTTTCAAGTTTATTTCATACAAATGCCTATAAAATACATCATTTCTTGCAAAATGATATTATCATTAGTTTAAAATAATCACAGAGTATATGGTAATTTCATTTAGGTTTACTTAATATTTAAAACATTTTTTTTTTGTAAGCTAAGGTGTTGCTCTTTTCTTTCTATTACTTCAATTCAAAAAAGTACATCAAAATGGGGTTGCCTTCCACTCTCCCTCTTGGGGAAACTAAGTATTTCAGCCACCTGAAGTTCTTAACCGCCGCCCAAAAATAAAAGGACCATAGTCTGTTTATCCAAGCTAAATACACTACACAGTCTTTCAAATTTCTAATTCTACTGACATGCATATAGCTGCTTTCTACCTCTCATATTTAAAACACTTTTTAAATATATAGAAGTTTCTCTATTTTCATGGGGACATTATCACCATCTACCAAAAATGTGATTAGTAGTGATCATGTGATAGTAACACATGAAGACCTAGGAAAACTCACTTCAAATTGTGCAATCAGATCATCCTCTGCATCCACAACATCATGTGCATATCTTGACATATGTTGTTCAGGGGGTACACATCCTTTTGTGGGTGGTTGAGCGGTTGTATCAGTCTCAATGACTGGTGACTCACTCACAGGTGGAGCATTGACGTTGCTACCAACACCGACCCCCATAGTCATAGCATGAGGATCATACTTCACCAAAAAAATCTTGTAAAATAAATAGTTTTTTTTTTTTATTATGGATGAGATAACTAAATCAAAAACAAATCAATCGGATGATTAAATGAGTTTCTCATCCCATATCGATGAACTTGTTGCAACAAGGTTCTGATTTCACCTTTTATCTCATCTATTTGAGGCTTAATAAAAAAATAAGAAAATTAATTTTCTTGTTTGATTAGATTTTAAGCTTCTTTATTGCTTCGATTGGATCAATGGACATAAAATTTGCTTCATCACTAAAATCTTCATCATAAGCATATGTGGACTGCTCTATGGCTGGTGCCTTCCCCTTATCACTCTATTTATCAAATAAGTGTAATTTGAAATTCATCCACAATTAATTTTCATTATATTAATAATAAAAACACTATTGGCATATCTCTAAATTTATATAGAAACTTCACGTTATATCATGGCCAACATAAAAGGTTCTCAATTTATAAAAACTTTATCATCTTGGAAGGCTCTTGCAAAAGACATTATGACATCATCAATATATATTCCATATTGTATAGAAATAATACTTTGAAAAGGATGAAGGAATGGGTTTCTCAAGTTGGTCATATGCATAATGAATGGATAAAATTATACTTGTATATATATCTCATGGTTATATTATTTTACCTACAATTACATTGATGTTTCCCTATTCTGAGGTTGGTGCCATTGACCTTGATCAACCTGACAAATATTTTAACAATGACGTATTAAAATGTTTCCTCAACTTAAAAGATGTATAACAATACATTGTAGCAAATGACAATCATAACATACAATAGACATTTCTTACAACTTGGGTAAAATTGAATACATACCACCCCCACAATAACAATATTTGTATTTATTCTATTCAAATTGTAATTAATGAGAAACTCTTCCACTGCAACTATTGATTTAATGGAACATATGAATATAAAATTTCCTTCACTTCCTTCGAATATGCAATTGGGTTGCTTATTTGTGGTGACAATTCGTGTACTATTTATAAACCCTACAATATTCCCTGCTACTTGTAGTTTTCCATCAATATACATAGTTGTCCTTTATTTTCATCCTTGTCTTTTAGTTGTATATAATTTGCAGCCACTCCATATCTTTCCATACTTTTAGTATATTGGACTAGCCATACCCAATTATTGTATTTGTAATAGGGTTCGACATACTCCATCCATTCAGTTAATCCTTTGTAACATACCTTTATGCCATCCATTGAAAATAGCCCCAAACCATGTAATGATGATGGGGAAATGTGGTATATCCTTTCATTGACAGAAAATCAATGTTTATTTCCAGAATATCCTTCAGTGCCCATTTTTTGACTAGATGTTTGTACCTAAAGGGAACATCAATGTCATATATGCTCTCGTTATCATAAGAACATGACCCCCATTTAGCGAGAAAAATTTCCATGTGTCTATGGAATTTTCAATCTTTTCACCTCTAGTTGATATTTGCTTGCTAGACAATGTTGCATATGCTTCATCAATTTCTTCTATCCTACCTAAACTTCCATCACTCGACAAAGTTAAATCTGAAAAATACCTATTTGGTTGAACGTCCTATAACACTCTACCAAATGAGAGAATCTATTAGCATCTGTCATAAGGGATGATGAGAAAAGTCTTGATGAAACCACAAGAACATTATAATATTACAAGTGAGTTACAAATAAGTTCTTTGGGTTTAAAATATTTAAGTAATATTTAAAAATTTGAGAACTTGAGAACCTATTCATCCTAACCAATGAACTTACTCGATAACTAGAGAACTCAACATAATCTTACAGGATTTAATCTTCCATTACAAAAAATTACCCACATATTTCGATATGTTGAAGAATGTAACTAGTTTGGTCCTCCATAATTTTCATTGGACTCATGTCACGATGTAGTTCTTATGTATCTATAAAAAGAAGAAAGAAAATTATTTTTGTAAAGCATGGGTTTCATGCTCAAGTCACTTTGTCATTAGGTAAAGCATCCATTAAATTCTCCTAGGGTTTTTCATGAGTCAATAGTCCTTGTCATATTGTAAAAGACCCTTTCAGGAATTTGTATCATGGAAAGAAAAATTATTTTGAAAATGTTTAGAAGGCTCCCAAGACCAATTCGACTATCCAAGGAAAAATCGACCTAGAGAGGGCTAATGGATCCTCTTGGAAAGGATATAAAGATGGATCTTCAACTTATTGAAAGACACATCAATATTTCGAAAGTTTTAATTTGTCTTCTGATGTTCACAAGTGAAAATATCCTAGGGTTTGTACGGTTTCCTCAGGTCCAAAATTGTAGGAGGTGCTACAATTTGCCTTAGTGAGCATGAAATGCTAGAAAATCCATCATCTTGAAGTATCTTGTTTCGATTCCCTTGGAGATCTTGTTTCACTGCACTTGGAGCAATATGAAAATCTCATCATGTAACAGATATCATGAACTATAATTCTCTTGCTGTCATCGTGTATCAAATGAGAATTTGTCCCAAATTGAGCGAGAAACTCAAAATGGAAACATAATTGGTGTTGCTCCTATGGCTTCGTTGAATCAACATGCTCTTGTTTGTTGGAAAACATAACTATTTTCGGTCTTCATAGTTGTCGTATGTCTCATTTCATGATGTAATTATTATATATTGATCAAAAGAAGAAAGAAAATTGTAAAAAGAAAAATTTATAAAGCATGGGTTTCATGCTTGAGTCTTTGGTCAATATGTAAGACATCCATTGCATGCCTATATGATTGTCTTGAGTAAAAAGGTCATTGTCTTTATGTAAAGACACATTTGGGCACTTGTAAGAAAGAAAACCATTTTTATTTTGGAAAAATGTGTATAGTGCTCCAAAGAATAAGTCAACTAGCTAGCTGAAGTTGGCCTCACATTGGGCTTAAAGAGCCCTTGGAAGGCTATATAAAGTAGACATTTGACCTCTGAAAGACATCACACATGCACTTTATTTGAGAGAAAGTATGCAGATAATAAGAAATGTGATGTACAAAAGAAGGTGACACGAGTTTAGTTGGGGAGAAATCTGCCTGAGAAGACATTGAAGGTCTGTAACATGTGAATTTCCTATTGAAAGTTGTAACTAGTATTGGTCTTCATAATTGTATTTGGCTCATGACATGATGTATATCTTATGTACTTATTAAAAGAAAATTTATTTATTAAAGCATGGGTTTCATGTTCAATTTCTTTGGTTCCTAGGTCTAAGCACCCATTTAGTGCTCTATGGTTTTTGTCTTGAGTCAAATTTTATGTCATTATGTAATAGACCCGATTGGGCTCTTGTATCAAGAGAGAAACTATTATTTTGTTTATAAAAGTATTAGATTAATAATATTGATTAATGTGTTATTTCTCTCTTCATCACTACATAGTCCATCATGCATCTTTGTTCACTACATTTTGACTCATGCTTACAACTTAATTCCATGACACATGACCCACATAAGAAGTGTTAGACATATATATTATGAAAAAAGTCCATCTAATTTATGAGGGCCAAAGAGGTGGCCTTGAGCAAGACTGTTTATTTTAAAAGAAGAACAAGCATTGATAAGGATCGATGATTGGAAATTATTTCTTATTAAATGGTTGGTTAATTCCCAAAGGATTCAGGGCCTTCATTGGTATGCAGGGATTTAAAGGCATAATAGTCGCTTTAAGATATTATTAATTATTGATCAATGATTTTGTTTAGACATTATGTGTAAAAGTGACTGTTATTTATTATGATATTGTTGACCTGTAATTTATAATGGATATTGTTTATATATTATTTAAGGACAATTTGTTATAGAATGGGGAATATAAGGATGTATGTCACGCCTCTAATTTTATAATAAAGATTAATGTTTCATGTTAATTATGTGAAAGTAATTGTAATTTATTTTGATATTGTTTACCTATCATATAGAATGGATATTATTTACATATTCATTATTAATATGAAATTTATCGTAGAATGTGGAATACATTAGTATGCTGATCAATGAGTCATGAATGAAAAAATCACTAAAAGGTGAAATGCGATATTCTAACTCAAATAAAACATATAATGATAAGAATGCTATTTGAATGAGAGACATGTTCGATGCATATACCTTAATGATTAATATTGGATAAATATTAGCATATATGTGTATGCGTGTGTGTTATGAGCATGATACTTATAATTTTTGGCATTATGATACAAGTGTTGTCCTTGATGGCAACTCACTCACAGGTCAGTTCAATTTTGATGAAAGGCAACCCACAGTGTAACAGGTCCATTCAGATGTAACTGTGCATTGGTACATAAGAACGGGAAGATGGAACTAAAGTCTATTATTCAAAATGAAGAAGTTGAAGTAAAGGATGGTGAAAAGAAGTTTAAGATGTATACACAGGTCCACTTAGTCAAAACATTGTATACACGTTCGTTCACAGAACAAAAAGAGCGTATAAGTATAAACGCACTTTCACAAGAAGAAAAGTGCATATATGTTGGAAAATCAAGTAAATTCAAGAGGAGACAATACTAGTGGTCAATACCATGGTATTAGCCCACAATATTGAGTGGAGTAGTGATTATTTGATCCTGTCTAAGAATACCATGGGTCCTAAGTGGTTTTGATCCGATGTATTGAGAAAGGCCTAAAACTATAAAAGGAGGAGAAGATAATAAGGATAGTGTGTGCAAGTGAAAAGGGTTTCTAAGGAGTACTTCTATCTAAAGTATATTTTATGTTGTAGGGGCTATGTTCGTGATTTGATCTGAAATATTTTGTGCACCTTGAATTCAATGTTGGATCAAGAACATGAGACCTAAAATGACTTATCATTTAATGATCTGATATTGGTTGGCTAGATTTGATTGTGTACACATGTTTTGTTCTTTAAATGTCATGATTTGGGTTTGTTTGAAGTATGGAATAATAGTGAAGTTATGAGTTAATATTTGTAGATCTATACGCTGGTTCCTCTCGGTAAAAGCATGTGTACACATAGGTTCTACTCTTCCAAGTAGCGTATACAAAAGAAAGGCCTATTCTTCAAGATTTGAATGATCTATCTGATTAGTTCTGTTGTTTTACTATTGCCTATCAATGAAATCTTATTAGATCTGAATATAAAACTAAATGCATAAGGATTTTGATATTTGATTGATTGATTGTATAAGTGAGAAGGGTGATCTCTACTACTACCTATGTAAAAATATGTAAATAGACAGTAGATGTTTAATACATTGCTGGTTGGTATAGACTTGATTCAGAATTTTTATGTTTCAGTAGTTTTGAAGGTATACAGAAGTTTTATTAAAGGAGGTAGCGTATACACACAGGTTGGATTCAGGAAAGTAGCGTATATGTTTTGATGCATGATTTTTGAGGTTGCAGTTGGTTCTAAATGATAACGCATGTTTCTAGGGTTAGCATAGTGTTCTAGTGACAATGATTTGACTAATCAGATTAGTTGATTATTGGTTGATGCAGTTTGAAAGTTTTGATGGGTCCAGTATGAAAATTTATGAAATGTGGTCCCTTGAAGAAGAGAGAAGGTCATATCCTTCTGTAGGCCGGTGCCTACGTACTAGTAAACACATTGGCTAATACAAGAGCTAGGGGGTTGTAGCTCCCTTCCAATAGAATTTAGAAAACAAGATAAGGTTGTAGCCTTCTGTAGGTGGGTGCCTACAAACTGGAATGAGTCCACACCAGTAAAATATTGTAAATAAATTTTCCTATTATTAAAAGAAGACAGAGACGATAGTAGCAGGTGGTTTTCACTCACATTGGGTTTGCACCTTAAATCTTGGTGTTCTTATGTGTTGCATATGTGTGATGGTTTATTCTATTTTTACTACATTTTTTAATAAGTTATTGATGCACTTTTTAATGATCAGCACATGTTAAATTGACTAAATCACAAGTTCTCCGGGTATACATTGGTTTCTCTAATAACAGTAGAGTGTACACGCTATTTCACTTCACATAAGTAGCGTATATAAATCTATTTGTGAAATGAAAAATTATTGATCTAATAATATTGATTCACCCCCACTCTCAATATTATTTCCAATAATTGGTATCAGAGTAGGTCCTTTAGAACAAGCTTGATCACTTGAAGGAAGATCTTTCAAGATGAATAATCACGAAGGCATGGGATCCATCAGACCACCAATCTTCAATGGGAGCAACTTAGTATATTGGGAAATAATAACCACAACCTATCTACAATCACTTGGAGCCGATGTTTCGGAAATTGTGGAAGGAGGATATCAATTTCCAGCAGCAATTCCTACAGACTCTGCAGGTAAGAAGTTATATGAAACCAATGCCAATGCTGTCAATATGTTATTGGGAAGTCTATCAGAATAAGAATTTGTGAAATTCATGTAGCTCAAAACAACCAAATATATATGGGACAAAATCATTCAAAGCTACGAAGGAGACTCTCAGATAAAACCTATTAAGCTTCAAACTCTTAGAATTCAGTATGAAACTCTTAAGATGCATAGTGATGAGAGTGTTGCTAGTTAATTTTTACGTATATATGATATTGTTAATTGTATGAAGAATCTGGGTGAAGAGATAAAGGAAGCTATTTTGTTGAGAAAATTTTGAGATATTTGTCTTCTAAATTTGAGTCAAAAGTGTCTTCCATAGAAGAAAAATAGGATCTTCAAACTATTACTGTGACTCAACTCCATGGAATCCTAACTACCTTTGAAATGAGAAAAGGAGGTCCATCAGATATGAGAGAAGCCGCTTTTAAAGCGTTAACAAAGGGAAAAGAAAAGGAAGAGCAAAATGAATCATAACATATTTAAGAAGAAGAAGATGAGGTAAATTTTGTTAAGAAGCTTCAATGGGGTTTCGGAAGATTCAGAGGTAAGCTACCTTTCAAATTCTTTACTTGTGGTAGAGTCAAAAATTATGCTGCCAAATGTCCTCATAAAGATAAATATGAAAAAGGAAAGGAATATGCAAAAGGAAATAGATAACAGGTTGTGAATAGAAGAGTTACTATACGCATGAAGATAATGATGGCTTATCTAATAGTGATGAAGATGAAACTGAAAAAGATTATAGACTACTCATGGGATTTTTTGGATGCCTTAGAAGAGGAAGACTTCCTTGAAGAAATCACTAAACTCAAAATCTGTTTAGAAGAAAATAACATGATCATAGATACGTTGACCCACCAACTCACTAAAAGAGAAACACAATGAAAATCTAGAATGTGAAATTGTGGGTCTAAGAAAAGAACTTGAGAAGACAAAATCTCTTAATCTTATATTTGATAAAGGATATGAAACTTTAAATGAAATCATCAAAGTTCAATGTTCTCCTCTAACAAAGACAGGTCTTGCATATATTGAAGAATCATCTGTTGATTTTTTGGATGCCTTAGAAGAGGAAGACTTCCTTGAAGAAATCACTAAACTCAAAATCTGTTTAGAAGAAAATAACATGATCATAGATACGTTGACACACCAACTCACTAAAAGAGAAACACAATGAAAATCTAGAATGTGAAATTGTGGGTCTAAGAAAAGAACTTGAGAAGACAAAACCTCTTAATCTTAGATTTGATAAATTATATGAAACTTTAAATGAAATCATCAAAGTTCAATGTTCTCCTCTAACAAAGACAGGTCTTGGATATACTGAAGAATCATCTCAATCATAGAAGTTTTCAGCCTCCACCAGAAGCTATCTTGATGCAGCAAAGACCAATGAACAATATGTCAATCATCAGCAAAGGCCTAAAATTACTCATCAGGTAAATCATACCCAATTTACTCCAAGGATTAATATCAGTAGAAGTTTCAACCAACAGGTAAACAATGCCAAAATATTCTATGATCACAAAAACTTCTTTAATGGGTAATGTTTTTCATGTCATAACTTTGGGCATAAAGCTGCTCAATGTGTTGCTTACAAAACCATCATGACTAGAGAAGCACAAACTCAAAGGGGTGTAACATGAATCAAGAAAAGTTCCTATAGTAATTTTTCTCCTCTTGAAAATGAAGTAGAATGTTTGATTTATAAGGCTAGTGCGTGCAAGTGAAAAGAGTTTCTAAGGAATACTTATATCTGAAGTATATTTTATGTTGTAGGGGATATGTTTGTGATTTGATCTGAAATATTTTGTGCACCTTGAATTCAATGTTGGATCAAGATCATGAGACCTAAAATGAATTATCATTGAATGATCTGATATTGGTTGGGCCAAATCTGATTGTGTACACATGTTTTATTCTTTAAATGTCAGGATTTGGGTTTGTTTGAAGTACAAAATAGCAGTGAAGTTATGAGTTAATATTTTCATATCTATACGTTGGTTCCTCTCGGTAAAATCATGTGTACATGCAAGTTCTACTCTTCCAAGTAGTGTATACAAAAGAAAATCCTATTCTTCAGATCTAACTGATCTATCCGATTAGTTTTGTTGTTTTATTGTTTTGTGTCAATGAAGTCTTCTTAGATCTGAATGTAAAACTGAATTCCTAAGGAGTTTGATACATGATTGATTGATTGTATAAGTGAGAAGGGTGATCTCTGCTACTACCTGTCTAAAGCTCTCTAAATTGGCAGTAGATGTTTAATATATTGCTGGTTGGTACAGACTTGTCAAAAGTTTTATGTTTTAGTAGTTTTGAAGGTATACACAAGTTTTATTAAAGGAAGTAGAGTATACATGTAGGTTGGGTTTAGGAAAGTAGCGTATATGTTCTTATGCATGATTTTTGATGTTGCAACTAGTTCTGAATGATAATGAAGGTTTATGGGTTCAACATAGTGTTCTGGTGATAGTGACCAGACTATTTAGATTAACTGATTATTGGTTGATGTAGTTTGAAGTTCTGATGGGTCCAATATGAAAATTTGATGAAACAAGGCCTTCATATGTATTGTTGCATACCAAGAGCATGTAGTCTGAAAATTTATGAAATGTGGTCCTTGGAAGAAGAGAGAAGGTCATAGCCTTCTGTAGGTCGATGCCTACATACTAGTAAACACATTGGCTAGTACAAGAGCTAGGGGGTTGTAGCTCCCTTCCAGTAGAAGCTGGAAAATTAGAGAAGGTTGTAACCCTCTATAGGTGGGTGCCTGCATACTGGTATGAGTCTGTACCAGTACAAGATTGTAAACATATTTTCTTATTACTAAGAGAAGACAGAGACGACATCAGCAAGTGGTTTTCACCCACATTGGGTTTCCACCTTAAATCTTGGTGTTCATGTGTGTTGCTTATGTGTGATGGTTTATTCCATTTTTACTGCACTGTTTAATAAGTTATTGATGCACTGGTTAAAGATCAACACATGATAAATTGACTCAATCACAAGTTCTCGGGGTATATGTTGGTTTCTCTAATAAAAATAGCATGTACATGCTAGTTCACTTCACATAAGTAGCGCATATAAATCTGTTTGGGAAATTAAAAATTATTTATCTAATAATACTGATTCACCCCCCCCCCCCCCCTAATATCGATCAAACTAAGAAAATATAGAATATGAATAACCTACAGGAGTCCATACCTATGAAGGAATATTTGTAAGACCTTTTGAATATGCATTGAGGAAAATAAAGTACCTTCATCAAACCTATACTAATTAACCTAGAATTAGTGTACCACTTGAAGCTAGAGAGCCGTGCAAGTAGTGGAAGGTTACAAGCCTTATAAATTTCCAAAATTTGAATAGAACCTCAAAGAAATATTATGAAATTAAATGATTATTGGGAGAAAGCATGAGACAAGTTGATACACCATCCCATGAAGCATCAAGATTAGTATCAATATAAAGACTTGTGCCATGGTGAATGAGGCCACTCACACACAATGAAGGGGAAAACTAGGGGTTGTGAGTGAACAAAGTTTGATTGATTATTTGAGCACCAGGAGAGGGGAAATTGTGCCACAAATGAAGAAATATCAAAGGAATAAAATTGATGATTTATAGGTTTTGTTTACATTAATAGACATTTTTTCACAATAACCTTGTATTAAACATATTTCCATCAATAAATAAATGGTTAATCTCGATTTTCATGGATTATATAGGAATTGATTTCAAATTGATACATCAAGATTCCCGTTGCAATGAGGTCACTATCATAAGGATAAGTGCATTGTTATTATCATAATGTAGAGACATAGGTGTGTCAAGTCACTAATGTACATATGGATTACTACATTAAATACCATACTACACACATGGGATTGATTATCTATGTCTCTATCATGATGATAGTGACATAGACCACTTTCTCGCTTTCTTGATGATGACTATAATATGTCATGAATATCATCTGCTACCAACCCTATCATTATTCATATAGGTTTTCTTAGGTTCATTGTTCATATGTCCTTTAAAGCTGCCATCATTTCATATAGTCATAGAAGAGAGTTGTCAAGGAGGTCTTTGTCATTTGAATGTCTGTTAAGATTCCAAGCCTCCTTGGGGTTTCACTTTACGATTGATGATAACAATATATCAACACACACACACACACACAACACACACCAAATCACACACACACATATATATATATATATTTATATAGATATGATAATGTGATATTGAGAAAATACAATGTTTCAATGCCATCAACCAAATCATAAATTAGAGACTTGCATACTATAAGTTGATGCCATGCCAAACATGCTTTATATTGAGGTCATATGTATTTGGTATAGAAGTCATAATTCTTAGAGAAGACATACCATATGAACTTTATAAATAACCGATGCCAAGAATGTATGCAAACTTCCATCACAAATCCAAAACAATGTTTATATTGAGGTCATATGTATTTGGTATAGAATCCATAATTCTCAGAGAAGACATACCATACGAACTATATAAATAATCGATGCCAAGACTATATGGAAACTTCCATCACAGAGCCAAAAAAAAATTTATATTGATGTCATATGTATTTGTTATAGAAGACATAATTCTCAGAGAAGACATACCATACAAACTGTATAAATAATTAATGCCAAGACTGTATGCAAACTTCCATCATAGAGCCAAAAAAAACTTTATATTGAGGTCATATGTATTTGGCGTAGAAGCCATATTCCTCAAAGAAGACACACCATATAGATTGTATAAATAATCGATGCCAAGACTGTATGCAAACTTCCATCACAGAGCGATATATACAGTAGTGGGATAATACAACCGTGCATATAGATTGTGCCAAATGAACTGTACGAGAATACCAAAAAATAGTTCCATCCGAACTGTATAAGAATACCATACGAAAGTGCCATCCAAACTACATAAGAATACCATAGAAAGTTCCATGCGAACTTACATTCATGGGTAAGGGTTTCAAGCTTACAATCATGGGTAAGGGTTCACCCTATTACAGGTAAGAAAAATAAGGGTTTCAAGCTTCATCTACAAATATGCATGTGTTCCTGAGACCCTAGTTGTAACTGAATCTCTTAAAGTTCATATGCATGGGGTAACATGCACCCATCTTCTAATGAGTCTATTTACAACAATAATACTCCTTGCCTAGTGAATCGGTGAAAACATAAGCACAAGTCATAATGAGGCTCCATACAACAATTGTAGAGCGGGCGAGCACGTAGGCAAGAAAAAGTCCTAAAACTTGACCCCTATGATGAAGAAGGCACGAAACACACGAGACAAAGAATGGCTAACTTACAATCACGAGTAAGGGTTCACCCCATTGCAAATTGCAGGTAAGACGAATAAATGCCCTGGGTGGAAATAGGTGGGTAGATTCAAGGAAAGTAAAGGAATGAGAATGATAAGATAGTTAGGGTTGAGCTTACAATCATGGATTAAGGGCTGTGAGCCAATTCTTTAAAAATTTAGCAAACAAAAGAACCAGGTTTCAAGCTTACTGACATATTAAAGATAGGAGTCCAATGCTTCCATGCTCAAATGCCCTTGAATTCCCTTGTGTCCACTACTATGACCTGCTCGAATGCCCTCATGCCCTTAACTCAAATTCCCTCATGGCCTCCTTGAATTCCATCCTTTTGCCTTGTGCAATTCTCTCATGCTCTTTGAGAACCCGATTATGGTGCCCTATATGATTTGATTTTGGGCATACTTTTATCATCCCGAGCTAGCTAGTCAATAGATGACTGATACAAATTTATAATTAATTTTTTTTGGCTTTCTGGATTTGAAGTTTGTAACAACTACAAACCCATATTAGGTTTATTTCTTAGTGTCACATAAAATTATTCTAATTTTCCTGCTTTTTAAAATTTGTTTTGTAAAGGGTTGGTTACTTGAAGTAGATTACTTGGGAGAGGGTATTATATAGTTTTTCTTTACTTGGAAATTCTTTAATAATAGCCTAATCTCTCTCTCACTTTCTCTCTCTATCTTCTAGCTTCTATATTCTTTTCTAGGAAACATAATCACACTATATCTATAGCTATCTCTTTGGTGCAATCCAAGGCTTTTGATTTATGCAGAACAAACCTTAGTTATGATGTTATCTAGCCCATAAAGTTCATTGGTATTTTAATGATTTAGATGCAATATTTTAGAAGTTCATAGGAATTTATTTTGGTAACATAACTATTTTAAGATGCTTTTATTCTGAATAATATTTCATTATTTAAAGCTAATGTTGAAGGTGTTGAAAATGGTAACTAGCTTCAGTCTTCATAATTATTTATGTACCATAACTTGATGTAATTTTCAAAGAAAAAGAAAAAGAAAATTGTATTTTTCAAAAAAAGGATAATTATTTATTAAATAATGGATTTCTTTCCCATTGATTATTTTAGTAATGTTGGCTCCCATTGTGTGCCCTAGGGTTTTGACAAGGTCTAGGTAAAGTTCATGATGTAAAGGCCCCATTGGATAAATGTAAAATAAATTATTTTTGAATGTAGAAAGGACAATAAAAAACCAAGTGATGGGTCGGCCAACCCACCAAGTCGGCCCCACAAGAAGGCAGTTACACCACACCAAGGGGTCATATATAGAAGATTCATTCGACCTCCAAAGACACTAATCAAGTTCACATCTCTTGAGAAGTTTGAGATAAATTAGAGAAAATAAGACAAGAAAATTAGTGAGGAAGAAGAGAAGGATTCTTATTTGGATTTGGAAAGCTCATACGTGTGAGAAAGGGAGTTGCTTTGGTTCATATTTTGGCCTAGAAAAGAGAAGTAGGCTGAGTTGAAGAGAGAAGCACTATTATTTGGGTGGTTAGCCTATCACTTGATGAGTTCTTTAGATCAAAGGTCTAGAAGTCTTCTTTGAGAATCTATAAGAAGATAATTTGGGTTTTCCCTGGTGAAGAGCCTGTTTCCGGTATCCCCTTTGGCATTTTGATCTTCTTTAATTGGAATTGTCTTGATGATAACAAACAAAATATAATAACAGTACTATTGGAATAATAATATCACTTCATTGCTACACAGTCCATCACACATCTCTGTTCACTACATTTTGACTCATGTGCTTAAAACTTAATTCCATGACACATGACCCACATAAGAAGTGATCAACATATATATTATTAAAAAAAATTCCATCTAATTTATCAGGGCCAAAGAGGTGGTCTTGAGCAAGATTATTTATTTTAAAAGAAGAACAAACATTGGTAAGGACCGATGATTGAAAAATATTTTTTATTATATGGTTGATTAATTCCTAAAGGATTCAGGGTCTTCATTGGTATGGGGGCCTTTAAAGGAATAATAATCACTTTACTGCTATTATTAATGATTTATTAATGATTTTGTTTAGACATTATGTGTGAAATAACCATTATTTATTATGATATTGTTGACTTGTAATTTATAATGGATGTTGTTTATATATTGTTTAAGGAAAATTGGTTATATAATGTGCAATAAATAAACATGTATGTCACACCTCTACTTTTCTAATAACGATTAATGTTTCATGTTAATTATGTGAAAGTATTTGTAGTTTATTTTTATATTGTTTACCTATCATATAGAATGGATATTGTTTATATATTCATTATTAATATGGAATTGATCATAGAATGTGGAATAAATTAGCATGCATATCAATGAGAAATGAATGAAAACATCACTAAAAGTGAAATGTGATATTCTAACTCATGAATAAAACACATAATGATAAAAATGTTATTTGAATGAGAGCTATGTTTGATGCATAGATCTTAATGATTAATATTGGATAAATATTAGCTTATATGTGTATGTGTGTGTGTTATGAGCACGAGACTTCCAATATCGATCAAACTAAGAAAATAGAGAATATGAATAACCTGTAGGAGCCCATACCTATGACGAAATGTTTTCAAGATCTTCTAAAACTGGATTGAGGACAATAAAGTACCTTCATTAAACCTATACTAATTAACCTAGACTTAGTGTACCACTTGAAGCTAGAGAGCCATGTAAATAGTGGAAGGCTACAAGCCTTATAAATTGCCAAAATTTGAATAAAAACTCAAAGAAATATTATGACATTAGATGATTATTGGCATAAAGCATGAGATGAGTTGATACACCATCCCTTAAAGCATCAAGACTAGTCTCAATATAGATACATGTGTCATGGTGAGTGAGGCCACTCACACACTATGAAGGGGAAAACTAGGGCTTGTGAGTGAATAAAGGTTGATTGATTATTTGAGCACCGAGAAGGGGGGAATTGTGCCACAGATGAAGAAATATCATAGGAATAAAATTGATGCTTTATAGGTTTTGTTTACATTAAAATACATTTTTGCATAATCATCTTTTATTGCACATGTTTTCATCAATAAATAAATGGTTAATCTCAATTTTTATGCATTATATAGGAATTGGTGTCAAATTGATACATCAAGATCCTTGTTGCAATGAGGTCACTGTCATAAGGATAAGTGCATTGCTATTATCATCATTTAGAGACATATGTTTTCCAAGTCACTGATGTATATATGGATTACTGCATTAAAGACCATACTGCATGCATACGATTGATTGTCTATGTCACTGCCATGATGACAATGACGTAGACTTCTTTCTTGCTTTATTGATGATCACTATAATATGTCAAGAATATGGTCATATGCCAACCCTAATATTATTGATATATGGTTTCTTAAAGTCACTGTTCCTATGTACTTTAGAGCTACCATTGTTTCATATGAGTCATAAAAGAGGCTTCTCAAGGAGATCTCTGTCATTTGAATGTTTGAATTAAGATTCAAAACCTCCTTAGGGTTTCAATTTAGGGTTTAGAAAGAATGTGATATTGAGAAACTACAATGTTTCAATGTCATCAACCAAATCATAAATTAAATACTTCCATACTATAAGTCTATGACATGCTAAACAAACTTTATATTGAGGTCATATGTATCTGGTATAGAAGGAAATTCTTAGAGAATACATACCATACAAACTATATAAATAATCGATTCCAAGACTGTATGCAAACTCCCATCGCAGAACCATACATACTGTAGTAGGATAATACAACTATGCATATGGATTGTGCCATATGAAATGTATGATAATACCACACAACAATTCCATACAAAATATACAAGAATACCATACAAAAGTGTCATACTAACTTCATAAGAATACCATACAAAAGTGCCATCCAAACTTACACTCATGGGTAAGGTTTTCAAGCTTACAATCATGAGTAAGGGTTCACCCTATTGTAGGTAAGATGAATAAGGGTTTTGAGCTTACAATCATGGGTAAGGGTTCACCCTATTGTATATAAGGCAAATACAAGGGTTTCAAGCTTACGATAATGGGTAAGGTTTCACCCCATTTCAAGTAAGATGAATAAATTCCCTAGGTGGAAATAGGTGGGAAACTTCATGGTAGGTAAAGGTCTGAGAATGATAAGAGAGTTGGGATCGAGATTACAGTGACGGGTTAAGGTATGTGAGTTGGTCCTTGAAAAAAATAGCAAACAAAGGAACCTGATTTTGATCTTACTGCCATATCGAAGATAAGTGTCCAATGTTGCCTTGCTCAAATTCCCTTGTGCCCATTTCTCTTCCCTACTCGAATGGCCTCATGCCCATTGCTTTTCCCTTCTCGAATGTCCTCGTTCCCACTACTCAAATTCCCTTGTGGCATCCTCGAATTCCCTCCTACTGCCTTGTTGAATGCCCTCGTGCTCGTTCTAAGAACTCAATTATGCCCTTTGATCTGCTATGAACCCGCATTGAACCCTCCTGCACTTTTAATTATATGATTATATATATATATATATATATATATATATATATATATATATATATAATATATATATATTATATATATATATATATATATATATATATATATATATATATATATATATATATATATATATATTAGATAATATATAACATATTATATTTTATATATAATATTATAATAATATTGTATATTATATATACTTGCTATGAGTGGTGCAAGACACAGAAGTAGGTTTGTCCATTTTCACTTAACCAATGGTACAATTTAAATTGATTCCATGCTTTCTCACAATTAGTTGTAAGCCAAGGGAATTGAGCAAAGAATAAGCCAAGATGACCACATAGTAAAAGAGACATGCTAATGCATGATTGTTTAGTAAGTACAAATGTACCCATGTAGATTTGAGACTCAAAGGAAGTCGACAACTAGTCCAATAATCATTCATTATTTAGGGGTTATCTTTACTTCATTTTCCTAGTTTCCCACTAGATTGAAAGAGGGTTAGAGGAGTGTTGATGGTGTTGGACCCACCAACATTCAGGGGATCACCCCGATATGAAGTCCCAACTAGACCTCACACCGTTTGGTGTGGGAGTCCCATCTGGTATGATGACCCAGTTGCCATTATCTTAAGGATTTGCCTCAACTCTTGCTTGTCATCATAGGGTAGTGGTTTGCTTTGTCTTCGAGAAGTGAGGTTCGTGTGCTTGGTGAGTGTAAGTGTACTTGTGTTAATGGTTCTTTCACTATGAGGGGAAAAACGTGAAGGTGAGTTCTAGGTTGAAAGGGATGAGTCCCAACTCGGCTAGGAACACACAACACAAAGGACATACACAGCTTCCGGTGGAGTAGTCCACTCGGATGTGGAAGTGTCAACATACAAGGTAAGATAAAATGTACAACACTCATGGATCAGTCTGAGACGAGTGAAATGGTTTTTACAATAAGGTTCATGTGAAAGGTTTGTCTAATGTTCAAAAGAGAATTCGACATGGACAGGACAACATTAACAACATATACAGCACATTTCCATTAATAGATTACACATTACAAAAAATGAATCAGTTCAGATGTAGAACACATGGTTAAAGAAACATGGATTACAAGTGTTAAATATCAATCTTACAACAAATACAATACATGTGTGAAAACGTGTTGGCTTGTTGACAGGTTTCTAAATTAAGTGAAAGTTCCAAGACACATCATTACACCATACAACACTAACCCTGTCAGCGGGGTGTTGGAGCTGTTATTTATTCAAAGAAAAGATTACAGACTATCTTGGCTATGTGGAAGGAGCTAAGGTGAAAAGTCCTTTCATGTACAAATGAGGGGGGTATTTATAGCCAAGGGTGAAACTGATCCTTGTGGTTGTTCGACTACCCTCATGACCGTTCGACTTCCATGACTTTCCAACTTACATGATTGTGTGTTCAACAAGTGGGTCTCTTGGACTTCCACATTACATCAGATTGATTAACAACAAGCCCATGGTGGAGATGTGGGCAACATGACTCATGACTTGACTTGACATGAATTAACATGAGAGTACTGGTACATTCATGCTACTATTGGAGTGCATGTTGAGCTATAATGTTGCTGAGTGATGGATGTCTATAAGGTGTATCATAGCTTCACCTCCACATGGCAAATTGTGCGGAGTATTCAATGGTCCTTGGTTCGCTTGATGAAGCTATAGCATGTTTCTCTTTGTTTTCATATTGGAAGGCTTGACAGGCTCACTTTTTCACAAAGGTTCATGTTCATCATGTTTTTCCGCTTCACATGCTTTGTTTGTTCGTCCGTTGGTGAACCTGTCCATCTGCATGTGCTCCCTTCATTCATCTCGCTTATCGTCTTGACATGTTTGTTGATGTACCTGTACCTGCAGTCACTCCTGATGAGATGACATCAAATCCAAAACCTCCTAGTCTACCATGACACATGATCATTTGGATGCACGTGATTGGGAGAGGCAGCAGGGTTGTGATGTGGGATGATGGCTCCATGCAACTACATAAACTCCGCAAGAGTCAGTGAGGGATGGAGATAGACAATCTGAGTCGACAATGACTATCTGCAAGGTTTCACTCGGCTAGGAGGCAAAATTGCACAAATTTTGGGAGGGACAGTTCGGGCTGCAGGAGGGTAGTCTAGGCATGCTTTGCGCATTTTCCAGAAAAAACAGTCAATAGTGGTTGGACAACCAAATTTGTGCAATTTTACAGAGAAACAGGTCGGGCTGCATGAAGGCTCAACAGACAGGGATTGTACAATTTTGTTTTGGGGAATTTCCTCAGAGATTGGCATCTACAACTGCATAATTCCTAGAGGGAAATACTAGTTGGTTGTTGGGGTCACTAGCATCCATACTAGCACAATTCCTAGATTGAACTGCCAGTTGGTTGATGGGGTCATTGGCAGCAGAAATTGTGCAATTCTTGGAGGGAATAGGTAGTCTGTTGCTGGGAGATGCTGGCTGGGAAAATTGCACTAAGGTCGGAAGGTCGACCTACTGATCATATCTACACAATTTCTAAGCTGAGCTGACTAATGGGCAGTGGGAGGCCTGCCCATGAGCACTTCTTAATTTCTAAGATGAACAGCAGGTCAAATGTTCGGGTGGCCAACATGAGTGTTGTTTGAGTTGCTTGCGAGTAGCGCAGCTTGAAAGAACTAGCTTGGTGCTTCTGCATTGTTCTGGCTGACAGTCAATCAATTCAAAAGCAGGGTGATGGTCTAACTGTAAGTGAAGAGTCTGGTCGCCAATACTTCAACAAAAATGACTAAGTATGTGAACAATCGAAATATGCGTAGGTGATCATAAGAACACACACTCACACGACTTGACGACGAACCGACCAAACCATCAAATGCACGTGTTCAACATCACTCATGGTCGAGACGACACTTGCACGACAATGAATGTGACTCCGTGTGTGAGTGTGACAAATTCCTTCATGGAGAACACAATAAACACATATGAAGCAAAGGCTTTGAGCATAACCAGAACATGGTCGCAAGCATGACTTAGACATCAACATGTAGAGACTTGAGTGCAATAAAAAAGCAAGGAAAATGTAAAGACTCACTAGATCTCATGGAGTGAACTTAGGTGTGTGCATTCATCAAGTGAAACTCTTTAAGGGAGGCTCCGAAATTTGTGTAGGCCAAAATTTTGGAGGGTGGTTGTAGCCACTACAACACCTAGCGACACACTGGTAGAACTCCAGCTTCTCTGTTTTAGTTCATGCTAGCACAGGGCCTTGGTCATTCAGGGAGTATTGAATCGATATGCAGGTTACTTTAGTTTCCCCACTTACCCCATGGACATACATGGTTCACCCTATGATGACTCCGTCAACACAATCAAAATTTCAGCTGAGGTCTCAGTGTTTCGAATCTGGTAAGGGTAGTTTAGCTCACGAGTTGAAGATTTCCAAAGTATAAGTTTTCATCTCTAGTGTTGGTCCACTTCCAGCAGGGCTAGATAGTACCCCGATGGAGTCATGCAGGAACACACACTTCGCTCCACTGCCAACGAGCTTGGTTAGTACCCTAGTGGAGTTGCATGCTTCACCTCTTTATGTAGGAAGCCTTTCTCTTCTTTCACCTTTGTATTTTTAAAGAGGACTGTGCATAGGCACTTATTTATTTTTGGGGTGGAAGAGGGATCTTGAATTATTGAGAGTAGAAGAGGTTGTTCCTTTAGAGAAGCATGTAAGACCTTTGACATAGGTTTTATCATTTAGATTTTTCCCCTTCTTCTTTTCTACTAATTGGATTAGCTTCAACACATAGAGAAGAAGGCTGAGCACATGCATAGGGTTTCCCAATGTGGACACAGGTCCATGGTTGGACCAAATTTTCCCTTATAGATGGTTTGTATTTTCCATTAGGACTTCATCGGCCAAAGATTGTAACGAAGCACAGAGAAAATGGACACAAGATTTGCCAAGTACTGTAGTGTCACAAGTCTCTTCAAATTTCAGCCACATACTCTATTCAAAATCCAAAACATAGTAATTGGCAGCACTTATTTCCGGAAACAAAAATAGTAATATATCAAATAAACAAAATGTATGTGAACAAAAATAGTAAGCAGAATCAAACAAAGTGAAAACAAAGATAATAAGAAAAAAAAACCAAATGAAAACAACAAGTAGCAAGCAGACTATGTACATGGCACAGGCGTGGCCTGACCTATTGAAACTAGTGTTTGAGGACTCGACCTTTGACAGGAAGATTATCAATCTTCCCATCAAGTGATTGCAAATGATATGTGTGTGAGCCAAGTTCCTCGTGGACCAATGCTGATCCACTAGGCTCTGCTACTAGAACCTGGTGGCATTCCAGAAGATCTTCAAGTGAAGACAATACCAGTGTTTCAGGTATTGTGTGCAATATGGGCTCGGATGATGGCACGGGATAGTTTTTTTTATTCTGGGAAGGATTCAAGTTTCTGAATTCAATGCATAAGATGATCTTTCCAGATTCCTTACGTGCAGGATTTGAATTAGAAAACCAAGTATGATGACGAACTTTGCAAGTAATCCAAACACTTAAAATGTTAGTCGATATTTTCGGCCAAAGGAGGAAAAACAACATGTATGTGTTACCTATTCTTTATTGCAATGGCTTGTCTCCTCCTTTACCTAGAATCTCTTGTTGGATTGGTTGGGTGCAATTGGTACTTAGGTCATCATCTACTCGTACAGACCCATCTCGGTATTGTTTGATCAAGTGGTCAACAGTTGGTTGTTGTCGCAGTGTGTAACTTGTATCGATATTGGCCATCTTTGGATCAGAGTGGGTTCCCAAGTTTCTCTATTCATTCATGGTGTTGGTCCTTCGTATGTTCAACACGAGTGCTTCAGCATCATAGTTTGTGACTTCGGTCTTCAAAAAAATTGAAATAACACATATTTCATTGTTTTGGATGGCTCAGATACACTCAGTCCTTGAGCCATTATGTGGTCCTGATTTGCCAAGACTCATGGCCCACAACTTGTCTGTATATGGACTGTTTGGCGTGCTGGTACTGTTGCTACTACCGTTGTTGCTACTACTGCTACCATCAGAAAAAAAACTGTACAAGTTTCATTATCATTTGTTGGGCAAGGAAGGAGTCCCAACTGCTTGTCTGATGATGTTGGGGCTGGTCGTGTAAGATAGCACTCCAATGTATTTTCCAGGAAGCAATTTCCAAACATGAGTTCCACGAAGGCCAATGGATCATTCTTGCCATTAAGGGGAGTGACATTGTGTTTCATATACCTCTCCGATAACACCCAGTTTTGGTTGCATGTTCCCTTGTACAAGAGCCACATGTGAGACCAGTCTATGGAAAAGTATCCATCTAGCTTGCTGGACCAATATCTACTGAGCAACAGACCATATGATTCCGGTATGTCCACAACAACTATGTTGATGCACTAGTGGACTCAACTATCATGGGATAGTCGGATGATCACATCTCATAGTTCACCAATGGATGTTATTGATGTTCTATCAAGTTGGATGATTCTTACGGATGTTTCACTCCATCGATCATTAATCTTCTAAGCAATGGAGAGTCGTATGACATTGGCTGCCACACCATAATCAACCAAGCATTTGTGGAAATTGTAGTTGAAAAATTCAAATGAAATCAAGAATGGGGGGCAACCTAAGTTTTCTTCTTCCATCCAAAGTGTATTGAGCACAATTGATAGTGATCCGGGAGGTGTTCTTTCTCCCTTGCTGGTGGAGGTCGTGCTATTTGTTGTTGTTTGTCCCAATGCATGCAATAGGATATCTCGTTGACTCTAGACTTTGGCTAGCTCGAAAAATTTATGTTCACTCGAGATTTTTTCATGTCATCGACTATGTTGTAATACAGAGGTGGTAGACTCACCGAAGTTTCCGGGATGGAATGAATGCTCGTGTTGTCCAATGGATTGTTCTGAAATTTGCTGCCTACATGCATGCTCTTATTTGCTGCTATTAGGTCCCTATAATACTAGTGATTACCCCATTACTTTTGTCATTGTATCCCTTATTGTCATTGTTGTGACCCTATTGTCCCAATATTTTTATTATTGTGCACTCCTTAAGCCCACTATTGTTATTTATGTGACCTTATACTATTATGGTTAGGTCGGCTTGGGTTATATTGTGACCCCTTAGACTCCTATATATAGAAATGAGGTTTTGTCATTTGAATCATCCAAGAATTATTCCTTTGTGTAATGTAAAGGAGGTTTCCCCATCGAAGAGGCTTATTTCTAAGGTGTTCATCTATCTTTCACTTTCTCTTTTCCCTCCACCCCGAGGCTTTCCAATTCTTTGAGTAGCATGGCTGGAGTCTTGTCATCAGAAAAATTTTCAAGGAACAAACATTTAAAATAACCCTAGTTTTGTTTAGAGTTGGGTGGAAGGTTGTGATACCAAGTAGTTGCCTGGCTGTCCAAGGTACATGGAAACAATCTACATGCTACGTCATCATAATGTACCTCAAGGGTCTGTAGTTGTAGGTAGAAGTTGTCTAAGTGGTCTTCTGCCTTCACTGCACTGTCAGGGTTAAAATTGATGTTCATTCTCCCATCTTTCTTTGGCATCTTATGAAAAACATCCGAGAGAGCCAATGGTCCCTGAGTCATCCATTCAAGATTTGGGTCAGCCATCTCTTTGTCCTCTTAATACTCTTTATCTTCTTCCTCTCCTTTGGAATATGATGGTTCTGGATCTGAGTATGTTGATTTGTCTCCACCTCCACTTCCTTTGCTACTTTCCCCTCTGCCTCCTATACCAGAGTTTAATCCCAAGACCATAAGAGTTCCTTGTTCATCTTCAAAGAATATTGGAGGCTCCTCTCCGTCTTCAATAGCTTTTTCCAAACCTTCAAGTAGTAAGAACTACTTATTCCACCGATGATACAACAATCCCTGTGAGAGTGGTTTTTGGCTGTATCGTTGTGTGTGGAAGATACTATATGCCTGGGATCAGTCTGACTACTTTCACGAACTAGCTAGTGATGGGATGGATGGAGAAAATGTGTTGATATGAAATCTCATGTTCAATTCTGGGAGGTGGGGAGTAACCAACTGCTAAGTCATGAGAGAGGGAGTGCGAGTTACTCTCTTGACTAGATGGTTGATAAGTGGGTGTGAGGGGAATTTCAACCATGTACAACTGGATGCCCTCCTTCTAGCGCCAAAAATGTTGACAGTACTGGACCCACCAACATTCAAGGGATCACCTTGGTATGAAGTTCCAACTAGACCTAACATCATTTGGTGTGGGAGTCCCATCTCATATGATGGCTTTATTGCGATTATATTAAGGATTTGCCTCAACTCTTACTTGTCAGCATAGGAGAATTGTTCGCTTTGTCTTTAAGAAGTGATGTTTGTGTCCTTGGTGAGTGTAAGCATACTTGTGTCAATGGTTCTTTCGCTGTGAGGGGAAAAAGGTGAAGGTGAGTTCTAGGTTGAAAGGGATCAATCCCAACTCAGCTAGGAACACACAACACAATGGACATACACAGCTTCCAACGGAGCAGTCCACTCGGATGTGGTATTCACAACATACAAGGTAAGATAACATGTGCAACACTCACATATCAGTCTAAGACGATTGCAATGGTTGTTACAGCAAGGTTCATGTGAAAGGTCTGTTTGATGTCCAGAAAAGCATTCGACACGGATGAGACAACATTAACAACATATACAACACATTTCCATTAATAGATTATGCATTATAAAAAATGAATCAGTTCAAATGTAGAACACATGGTTAAAGAAACATGAATTACAAGTGTTAAAGATCAGTGTTACAAAAAATACAATACATGTGTGAAAACGTGTTGGCCTGTTGACAGGATTTTGAGTTAAGCGAAAGTTCCAAGACACATTGTTACACCATACATCACTAACCCCGTCAGTAGGGCGTTGGAGCCACTACTTACTCCTCAAAGAAAATATTACAGACTCTCTTTCCTGTGTGGGAGGAGCTAAGGTGAAAATTCCTTTCATGTATAAATGAGGGGTATATTTATAGCAAAGGGTGAAACTAACCCTTGTGGCTATTTGAATACCCTAATGACCATTCGACTTCCATGACTTTCTGACTTACATGAATCTATGTTCAACAAGTGGGTCTCTTGGACTTCCACGTTACATCACATTGATTGACAAAAAGCCAATGGTGGAGATGTGGGCAACATAACTCATGACTTGACTCGACATGACTTGACATGACAATGTTGGTACATTCATGCTGCTGCTGGAGTGCATGTCAAGCTATAGTGCTACTGAGTGATGGATGTCTTCAAGGTGTATCATAGCTTCACCTCTGCATGACAAAGTGTGTAGAGTCTTTGATGGTCCTTGGTTCACTTGATGAAGCTCTAGCATGTTTCTCCTTTCTTTCATGTTGGAAGGCTTGATAGCCTCACTTGTTCACGAAAGTGCATGTTCGTCACGTTTGTTTGCTTCACATGCTTTATTCATTCATTTTTTGGTGAACCTATCCATTTTCATGTGCTCCCTTTGTTCATCCTATTCGTCGTATTGACATGTTTTTTGGTGTACTTGTACGTGCAGTCACTCATGAAAAGACAACATCAAATCCAAAACCTCCTAGTCTACCATGACACATGATCATTCGGATGCAGATGACTGGGAGAGGTAGCAGGGTTGTGATGCAAGGTGATGGATCCAGGAAACTACTAATGAAAACTGTGTAAGATTTACTGAGGGGTGGAGAGAGATAATTTTAGTCAAGAGTGACTATCTGTAAGGTCTGGCTTGGCTAAGAGGCAAAATTGCACAAATTTTGTGAGGGACGGTCCAGGCTACAGGAGGGCAGGGCAGGCATGCTCTGTGAATTTTCTAGAACGAATAGTCAGCAGGGGCTAGATAGCCAAATTTGCACAATTTTCCACATGAATGGGTTGGGCTACATGAAGGGTTAGTAGGCAAGGATTGCACAATTTTTCTGGGGAACTTCCTAGGAGACTAGCAGCCAGAACTATGAAATTCCCAAAGGGAACTGCTAGTTGGCTACTGGGGTCACTGTCAGCCAGACTTGCGCAATTCCCAGAGGGAACTTCTAGTTGGTTGCTGGGGTCACTGGTAGCAAAAACTGTGCGATTCCTAGAGGGAATAGGCACTCCGTTGCTGGCTAGGAAAACTACACTAACGTCAGTTTTGGATGTGGAGCCTAATTATCTTCTGTATTCAAAGGCCTCAGCCAGATCTATACCCCAGGAAGACTATACACCTCTCCATACGAGGGGGACTTGTCCCCCCTGTGGGGGTCCGGGGGCCAGCAGTCCCCTGGCGGGGGTGCGGGCCAGTGCCCCTGAAGCTAAAATATATGTAAAATTGCCTTGTAAAAGTACAGTAATTTCTAGTCAATCTAGGCCATTGATTAGGCGGATGATATGACAGTAGAAGTTATGTTTAATTTAGGGTTTTTTTCCCTAGAAGGCAACCCCTCACTATACATGAGGGAATTGTATTGCATCTATGTATATCTATATTTTGAGTGAGGAAGAGAGAGGAGATTGAGAGCGAAGAGGGAGTTACAGCGAATCTGTTGTAGGTTGTATCTATTCAATTTGATAGATAGTATAATAAAATAAGGATTGATTGTTTATCCGTGGACGTAACCCAAACTGGGTGAACCAAATATATATGTGTCTCTCTTGTTTTATGTGTTTTCTGTGTTTATATTTATGTAATATTTTATGTGTTCCATTGCTTTGTAATATATAATTTTCTAATAGTCAGAAGGTCGGGCAGTTGATCATCTTTGCGCAGTTTCTGAGCTGAGCTGATTGATGGGCAGTGGGAGGAATTCTCATGAGCACTGCATAATTTTTGAGATGAACAACAGGTCGACTGTCTGGGTAGCCAGCATGAGTGTTGTTTGAGTTTCGTGCAGGTAACACGGCTTGGAAGAACTATCTTGGTGCTTCTGTGTTGTTCTGGCTAACAGTCGATCAAGTTGAAAGTAGGGTGATGGTTTTACTATCAGTGAGGAGTCTGGTCACTAATACTTTAGCAAAATGACTAAGTCTTTGAATAGTCAAAATATGCATAGGTGATCATACAAACACACACTCACATGACTTGACGACGAACCGACCAAACCATCAAACGCACATGTTCAACATGATTGACCGACAGTGTAAGCGACAAGTGTGACACTCGTGATTTATCATTCATGATAGAGATAATGCTTGCGCAATAGTGAATGTGACTCCTTGTGTGAGTGTTACGGATGCCTTCATGGAGAACACAACAAACACATACAAAGAAAAGGATTTGAGCATAACCAGAACATGGTCGCAAGCATGACTTAGACATCAACATGTAGAGACTTGATTGCAATAAACAAGCAAGGCGAATGTAAAGACTCACACAAGCTCACGGAGTGAACTCGAGGGTGTGTAGTCATCAAGTGAAACTCTTCAAGGGAGGCTCCGAAATTAGTGCAGACCAAAATTTTGGAGGGTGGTTGTAGCCACTACAACAGGGAGGAAGGAAATGAATATTCCAACATCATGATAGTGGTGATAAAGAAAATTTTAAAATTATTTAAAAACTGATCCTAGATGAAACTATGTCACACTTTCATAGGTGAGAGCACAAATTTTCACGAAAAACACATGAAAAATTCCTCCTATCCATTCTTAAATAAATTAAGAAATTAATAGCATGTGGCACACATGATTAATCTTAATCATGATTAATGGATTATCTCTAAATTTATTAATAGTGGTAAAAAAAATTAAATGAGTGGGTTAAAAAAATCGTAGATGAAATTTAAGAGGAGCAAGAAATAGAAGAAAGGAATCCCTTAATGATGTTAAAAGAATTTTTTATGAAAAATTGTATGGCTAGTTCCTCTACATAGTACCCATTTTAATTCAGAAATTCTTGATTGGCCAAGGAATTTGGAACATTGTTGAACCCCAATCTCCATTAACAAGACTAACTAGTGCCTAATATAAAATATGACAATCGAGGTGGGAATATTTTTTGAATTCTAGTTGAAAAATTGCACAAGAAGCTTAGGAATAATTTAGAAATGAATGGCTAATTGTGGCACCTTTCTCAACTAGTAAAAGTAATTTTGTCTTTGTGGTGGGGGGTTACAATTTATGAGAATTCATAAAATGGAGTAATCTTTTTTGATACACATTAAAGAGTCATTATGTTGAGGAAGATGAGGAAGACAACTACAAGAGAGTGAGAGTATGCACTAGATGAAGAAAAAAAGAAAAGGATGGTCAAAATAATGAAACCATACAAGAGAATGATTAATATTCATAAAGCTGGAAGGGAAAAAAGCCAAAAGAAAAGCACAACAATGCATGATGTTGCAAACCATCATCAATCCCAAAGAAAAAATCCTTAACAATGGCAATTCATTTGAGTGCTAAATCAGTTTGATGATTATATAGATGTCATATGGGAAGAATCCTTGATGGTTCCTGAGTAGAATGAAGATATAAAGTTGGTAGAGGTAGGCATTGCCACCCTTTGATGTTATAGAATGTTGAAAGAATAGAGGTTGAGAGTTAGGACATATGATACGTAATCATCCAAATCTGTTAGAAAATTATATATTAGAGCAATGGAACACATAAAATATTGCAGAAATATAAACACAGAAAACACATAAAACAAGAGAGACATAGATATACATGGTTTACCTAGTTTGGACTACATCCACAGAGAAACAACCAGTTCTTCTTCTATTATATTATCCAACAAACTAAAGAGATACAACCTACAACAGATCCGTTGTAACACCCTCTTTGCTCTCAATCTCCTCTCTCTTCCTCACTCAAAATACAAATATACATAGACGCAATACAATTCCCTCATATATAGTGAGGGGTTGCCTTCTAGGGAAAGAAAACCCTAAATTAAACATAACTTCTACAGTCAAATCATCCGCCTGATGAACAGCCCAGATTGACTAGAAAGTACTAGACTTTTACAAGGCAATTTTACATCTATTTTTAGCTTTGGGGGCGTTGCCCCCAAAACCCCACTGGGGGGCCACTGGCCCCTGGACCCCCTAGCCTGGGGGGGATTAGGCCCCCATACCCCGGTAGGGGGGACAAGTCCCCCCTGCACCCACCTGCATGGAGGGGCGTACAGTTTTCCTAGGGTATACATCTGGCTGAAACCTTTGAATACAAAAGATAATTAGGCTCCACACCCAACAATCTCCCACTTGGAGACTAAATATAGAAACTCCACCACTGATTCATTTGCTAGACAATGACTCCACTTTGGACTTGGTTGTTTCTCATCTTCTTTATCATACTTGAAGACCAATTGAAACTGAGCAGATTTTTAGTTTCTCCCTGGTTACAACTTTTGTTAGCATATCTGCAGGATTCTAGCTAGTGTGTATCTTTTCTAGCTTCAACTGTCCATCTTCCAATGTTGACCGTATGAAATGGTATTTGAGATGTATATGTTTAGTCTTGGAATGAAATGCAGAGTTATTTGCAAGATGTATGGTACTCTGGCTGTCACTGTATAACTTGCCCAACTTCCGCTTCTTACCCAATTCATCCAAAAACCTTTGTAACTAAATCATTTCTTTACTAGCCTCTGTAGCAGCAACATACTCTGCTTCTGTTGTTGAAAGTGCAAAAACACTTTTGATTTTTGAAACCCAACTGACAATTGTTCCACCTACAGTAAGTACATATCCCGTAGTGCTCCCCCTGTTATCTCTGTCACCTACCATATCTGCATCAACATATCCCTGTAAAGAAATGTTTGAACCACCAAAGCATAATGCTTTCTTTGTGGTACCTCTCAAATACCTGAGAATCCACTTCACTGCCCTCCATTGTTCTTTTCCTGGATTGTTCATGTACCTACTTACAACTCCCATTGCGTGTGCAATATCAGGCCTTGTGAAGATCATTGCATACATTAAGCTTCCAACTGTTTATGCATATGGAACTTTAGACATATGAGCCATTTCTTCCTGAGTCTTGGGACATGCCTTCTTACTTAATTTGAAATGGCTAGCCAAAGGTATACTAACTGGTTTTTCATTCTGCATATTAAACCTTTTCAACACCTTTTCTATGTACTCACTTTGAGAAAATGTTAATTTGCGATTCTTCCTGTCTCTAGTTATTCTCATACCAAGGATTTGTTTTGCAGCACCCAAATCCTTCATTGCAAATGAGTTTGCCAATTTTCTTTTGAGCACATTTATTTCCTGCATGTTAGAACCTGCAACAAGCATGTCATCTACATATAATAACAATATAATATAGCTTCCATCATTTTTCCTTTTGAGATAAACACAATGGTCAGAGTGACATCTAGTATAACCTTGTTCAGACATAAACCTGTCAAATTTTAAATACCACTTTCCTTGGAGCCTGTTTTAAGCCATATAAGCTCTTCTTTAACCTGCACACTAGTTTCTCCTTCCCTTTTACCTCATATCCTTGTGGCTGTTGTATATATATCTCTTCCTCCAAATCCCCATGGAGAAAGGTTGTCTTTACATCTAACTGCTCAAGATACAAATCTTCAGCTGCTACTAGACTTAGAATATTTATGATTGAAGTCATTTTAACAATAGGAGAAAATATTTCATTAAAATCAATACCTTTCTTCTGTGCAAACCCCTTCACCACAAGTCTAGCTTTGTACCTCTGTTCTACTCCTCCTTCAACTTGTAAACCCATTTATTTTGCAATGTTATTTTACCTGCAAGCAACCTGACTAAGTCCCAAGTCTGGTTATGTGCTAAGGAGTCTGTCTCTTCTTTCATGGCTTTCTCCCACTTCTTCCTGGTTTTTACTTGCACTGCTTCTTCATAACATTCTGGTTCACCAGAATCAGTTAACAATACATAATATAATGAAGGAGAGTATCGTTCAGGGGGTCTACTTATCCTAGTAGATCTTCTAACACCACTTTCAAGTGTTTGAGGTTCTTGTTACTGTTGTGGTTATTGTTCTAGCTGTTGGTCATTATGATTTTCAAGCACCTTCACCTTTTCTGTGATATCGTCAAGCACTGTGTATTCTCTATTTTCTTTTCCCTGTTTCTTTTCTTGCAACTGATTCTTATACAAGACATTTTCATTGAATATTACATCTCTACTCCTAATGATTTTGTGATTTTCATAATCATATAAGGGATAACCAAAATCATTAACACCATATCCAATAAAGGTACATTTCTTTGATTTTGCCTCAAGCTTTGTTCTATTTTCTTTATTAATGTGGAAAAAGGCTTCACAACTAAAAGTCTTTGAAAATGATTAGTTTACCTTTTTACCTGTCCATGCCTCCTCTGGAATACCACCATCCAAGGAACTTGATGGCGCTCTATTTATTAGATAAATAGTAGTGTCTATAGCATCTGCCCAAAATTGTAAGGGCAATCCTGCATGCAATCTCATGCACCTTGCACACTCCATGATTTTCATGTTCATCCTTTCTGACACACCATTTTCTTGTGGTGTTCCTGGAACTATCTTCTCTTTGCAAATTACATTCTCTGAATAGTACCTATTAAACTGTTTGCTGCAATATTCACCTCCATTATCTGATATGAGACACTTCAGCCTTTTTCTTGTCTCATTTTCAACCAAAGCTTTCCATTTCTTGAAAGTATCAAATGCATTAGATTTATTTCGAATACAATGAATCCAGGTTTTTCTAGTTGCATCATCAATAAAAGTAACATAATAACGAGGGCCACCAAGAGATGATACCTGAGAAGGTCCCCATAAATCTGTATGCACAAGCTCTAATTTTTTTCTCTTCTTTTCTTTCCCAACTTTGAGGAATATGACTCTCTTCTGTTTTCCATAAACACAATTCTCACAGAATTTTAAATGAACATGCTTCAAACCTAGCAACAAATTTCTTGAGTGAAGAATTTGCATCCCCTTCTTACTCATGTGCTCGAGCCTATGATGCCACAATGCCATATCTTCTCCTGTAGAGGTTAAAGCATTAACAGAATTAGAAATACCATTCCATAAATACAATGTACCAACCTTTTTTCCTTTCGCTATTACTAGGGATCCTTTTGTGACCTCTAGGTTTTATCTGTGAAAGTAGCTACGCCACCTTCACCTCCCAACTTCCCTATTGAAATCATATTTTTCTTCAGATCTGGAACATGTCTTACCTCCTTCAATAGCCATTGATTTCCATTTTGTTGTTTTATGAAAACTGTACCCATGCTAACAATTTTACAGGGTTTATCATCACCCAATCGAACCTGTCCAAAATCTCCTTGAACATAATCATGAAAATGTTTCCTATCAGGTGTGGCATGGAATGAGGCCCTTGAATCTACCACCCAGGCATCAATAATATTTTCTAAGGAAAGAATCAAAGCATCTTGCAACACATCACCTGTTACATTCACTTCATGATTAGTTTCTTGATGCGCATCTCCTTCTTTTCCCTTTCAAGACTTGCAGTCTATCTTCAGGTGTCCTTTCTTCCCACATTTCTAGCACACTATCCCCGATCTAGACTTGGATTTGCCTTTTCTTGATTTACTACGATATCCTGAGATATTTCCTCTTTCCATTTTTCTTCCCCTAGTCTCTGCAGTTAAAGCATTGTCTGATGTCTCAGTTGAGCTTTTCAGTCTCATTTCCTCTCTAAGGATTGCCCCGACAACATCATCAAACTTTAAAGTACTAGATCCAGAGACAGAGTTACTAATGGCCATAACTAAGCCATTCCAACTTTCTAGCAATGAGCACAAAAATAACATAGCCCTAACTTCATCATCAAAATTTGCCCCTACAGAACTGAACTGACTTGTAACTATATTAAAATCATTTAAATGGTCTGCAACAGATCCAACTTCTGACATCTTCATATTAAATAAATGCTTCATAAGAAATACCTTATTTGAGGCTGAGGGTTTTTCATATAGTTTGGCCAATCCCGACATTAAACCCTTTGTTGTCGTTTCCTTTGAAATATTAAACACTATTGACGCTGCTAGGCACAGTTGTATTGTTCCAAGTGCCTTTCTATCAAGAATATCCCATTTTGTATTTGTCATACTCATCGGCTTCTTTGTCTTTCCACTCAATGGTAGGTATAGATCTCTCTGATACAGATAATCTTCCATCTGCATCTTCCACAACTGGTAGTTTTGGTCGTTGAATTTTTTGACCCTAAACCTACCATCTTCCACCATTGCTCCCACTTGAACCAAGAACCCTTCTCTCCTGCAAGTTTATCAGCCAAATAGACCTTCGGCTCTAATACCAGTTATTAGAAAAGTATAGAGACACAGATATACGTGGTTCACCCAGTTTGGGCTACATCCATGGAGAAATAGCTAGTTCTTCTTCTATTATATTATCCAGCAAACTGAAGAGATACAACCTACATCAGATCCGCTGTAACACCCTCTTCGCTCTCAATCTCTTCTGTCTTCCTCACTCAGAATATAGATATACATAGACGCATACAATTCCCTCATATATAGTGAGGGGTTGCCTTCAAGGGAAAAAACCCCTAAATTAAACATAACTTCTACTGTCAGATCATCCGCCTAATGAAAGGCCCAGATTGACTAGAAATTACTAGACTTTTACAAGGCAATTTTACATATATTTTTAGCTTCAGGGTTGCTACCCTGAAATGCCCGCTGGGGGACTGTTGGCCCCCGGACCCCCCTAGCTAGGGGGGATTAGCCCCCTCAGACCCCAGTGGGGGGGAAAGTCTCCCCCGTAGCCCCCCGCGTGGAGGGGTGTACAGTCTTCCTAGGGTATACATCTAGCCGAAACCTTTGAATACAAAAGATAATTAGGCTCCACACCCAACAAAATCCTTATGTAAGAAGTTGTCTATGTTCAATCATTCCTCATGTTCAATGATTATTTTGGGAACATTTACAAGTATGTTCTTGACGATATTTATAGTGGTATCAACTAGAAAACCATGAAAATGTGAGAGATATGTTGTTCCTTGGAATACCCTAGGAAAAGTGAAATTGGTTAAGTATTGAAGGAGATAATAACATACTAATCCACATAAAAGATATTAGAACTGTACCCTTACATGATTTATTATTTGAGGAGGATACCTCAAATTTTTTCAAACATTGCAAGTGATGCCACCACAAACAAGAAATTTTACATACTATAAACATCAAATTGTTAGATTGAATAAATAAATCTTCTAGTAAAATCAACCAAAGTTGATGAATTAAACACTAAGAAACCGTTGACTATCCTATGACTAGATCAACCTACTACAATATAGTAAAAAACCGTCCTTAAACAAATGATGCACATCCATCTACCCCTCTACGATGGTGTTGAAGATATTAAAACTAATTGGTTCGTATGTGAGAAAAATTGGGTTGTGATGGATATACCACACACAAAGAAAATAAAATTACATTAAAGTGTATTGGAGCATTAAAGAAAAGAATTTTAACATGATTTATGAATTTTAAGGAGAATTAAACAAAAACAAAAATAAAAATGGAAGTGAAGGACTATTTTTTATCATCCCTTAAAACTCAATATGTGAAACATCTAATAGCACAAAAAATAAAAGGCATTAATTAGATGCTTTGTGAACTTGTGTTGGAATACAATGAGAGCTTTATATATCTTCTTAGCCATATCCCATATATAATCAACAAAGACTTGCTCATAGAATGGTTCATAGAATTCCTTCTATAAAATATAAGTGGTACTCTTTGAATACATGAAATAAAAACTTTCCAAGATGCCCTAAAGAAAGAATAACATATGGAATCATATGAATATTGGTCTATCCTATCAACATTTGATATAAATGTTGAATAAAAATTGACTTACATACTTGAACCTTTAATGAAGTGGCCTATGGCATACAATATATACAAATGAAGGTCACTCTAATTAAGAATTCTACGAATATAGAATTGAATAACAGAGAGAGAAATGCTAGCCTAAGTAAAAGTTGTATATTTATAAAAGACATGCCCAAATATTACGAGTCACAAAACCAAAAATTGTCCATGTAATTTAAACAATGCAAAGCCAAAGTTGTGAGCTATTTGTTGAGAGGAAACTCATTCTATTCAAGAATGTCAATGGAGCACCATGGATTGAAAAATATTTTGTTATTAATAAGTCAAGTGTTATAGTGTTTCTATGGTGAGTTTTCCTGTTATGCTCTTAACTTGCAAATGATACCCAAATACAGAATATGCGAAGAAAAGAGACCCAGAACACAGAATATGCAAAGAAAAGATACCCAGAACACAGAATAGCAATGATTTTATTATTCAGAGAGTAATGTTCACTTGCCTCTTCGAGGGGGCAACCTCCAATAGAGCAGAGCTCGATTACAAAATAAGACACGATACTCCTCGCAAGGAGTTTCTATCCTTTATATATGACTCATACATGCAATACCACGGGCCAATACCGCGGTATTACTAATACCATCTATCTAATACTACGGCCCATTTGCAACTAACTGTGGTTCCGTTATTAATTGTGGATTAACCACTTACAATTATTAATATGGGCTTTATTGACTCTTGACTATGACGTGGTCCTATTACATAGATAAGGGGGTTAGGGTGGGACCCTAACAAGAAATAGGGAACTGAATGTGGTGATGATTCGAATAAGCTCCCTAGGAATGTTCCCGAGTAAAAAACTTATCGCATAGAATTTAACACATTACATAAATTGAATACACTCTTGATCTTACAGCCATATGAAAGTGCATTTGCATTTGCATGGAAAAATATAAGACCAATTTAAAAGGGTCATAGTAAAAATATTGGGAAACAACTTTGGCTAAGACCAGAAAGATAATACATTGCTAGCTCAACGTTACCAGAATTCAGATGCAACACCGTTGATGATTGATCCCTCAATATATGACCATAAACTGGCCTTAATACAATATTTCATTCTGGCAGTTTCAAGTTTCAACAACAGTTCAAGGGAAAACAGGACCACTCTTGATTGAAGAGCACTAGAAGGTTTTTGGTTGAAACTCTAGCCTTTTCCCTCATTGTGTAGTCTAGTCCCTTGTGAAGCTAACAATTGCTTTCAAGTGTGTATAATTTTTTTGTGTTTGAGCAATGCTTGAGCGTGGGGTAAGTCTTCGATTGGATGAACTCACTCTCAAGGAAAAACATGTAAGAACCCACATCAGATCAAGTTTCTCTCAAAGGCTTATCCAACAAATTGAAATGGAGCCTCCTACCCTAGCTTTCTAACATATTTTGTTCTCAAATCAAATTTTATTTGTTACAATTTATGCACTCTCATGGATCATATCTAACTTTGAGGGCTTGTTGAATGCGATTTCCCCTCTTGTCTTTTGCAAGTTGTATTCTAGTTGTACATTCTCTTATTGTATATTAATCTCTTGATCTAATTCTCTTATGTTTATATGCTTGTACAATCCTATGGGGGCTTGAAAGCCGTGTTTTTTTAGGCATCATTTGAAGGGATTTGTAGGTGGAAGATTGAAAGACTAAAGAAACTAATCATTTGAACCTTCACTCTTACCCTCTTCCATTTGCGCAAGGATTCCTCTAGAAGTTTGAGAAGTTGAGCCACCAAATTTGATCTCCTTGAGGGATGTGAGTTGCCTCTTTGATGCATTCTTGAGTTGTAACTTTGCAATAAATTGTAGCTTCTCATTCCTTGTATTTGTATTCGATCTTAAGGAAGAGTAGCTTGCTCTCTTGAGCTTGTTGTAAACTCTCCTTAAGCCTTAAAGTCCCTCATTTCTTTATAAGAGAACTTCTTGTCTAAATAAAAAAGTAAATCTTTCTTCATGAGGGAGTTGGGGGATTTCCCCATGGCATCCCAATCTCCTCATTTAGTAGGAGGGAGCAGTGGTGACTGGTTTCTTTCTTTGAGCTTTCATGTTGTCTTTTCACTCTTGCAAGTAGACTAGATCAATTTCATTTCACATATTTACTTGCTCAAGTTCCTCACTAATTCACACTTTTATTGGCCTAATTTAGCACTTGCAATTTGCACTTTACATTGCTCATCTACTCATTACAAATTTGATTTATTTGCAGCTGATCTAGTCCATTTAAATGTTGATAATAGTGTTATTTCATTTGCTCATTTCATAGCTCTCATTTTTAGTTCTTTCTATTGACATGCAAAGACACTTTACATGCTAATGTGGTTTCCATTTTGATACAATTTTCTGATTTTGTCATCTAGTTTCAACTAGTATTTTTATTTTTTTTAATTGTAAATTCATTTCATCTTCATGCAAGTATAGTGTGATAATTTGTTGATTGGTATCTTTATGAAGTTATTTTGAGCCATCTTGAAATAGTACTTTTTCTTGCAATCAAATTTGATCATTTACATCTCACTTACACTTGCAATTTTGCAATCCTTCTAAAATTTACCTCCAAGACATAAGTCTTGGTTGAATAGACATTTCAGGAAATCTTCTTTGAAGATCCCAAGTCTAAGTTTGGAGAAAAGGTTAAAACACGTGACCATGCAGTTAGGGTATGGATGAGTCCTGCATCAAATGGCAGCACGTGGATAGCCTTGAGGGACTAGGTGGATCTTTGGTAATGAAGCTAGCTTCTCCACTTAAAGCCCCAAGCTATAACCTCTATCCATACAATGGTGAAGGATTTGAGAGGGAGTAACACCTTAGATATGCCTTTAATAAAATCAACCAATAATACTTACCCCACACAACTCACTCCGACAACTTTGGGTTATCTTGCATGCAATTGTGATATCATTGGTTATCTTATCTTTCCTTTTTACATGCAAGTTGAATTGTGAGCACTTATAATTACTTTATTGCAAGTACTTTGCTTCATTCACAGTCTTGTACTTTATTTGGTTTATGGTTATTTTCTTATCTTGAAGTTCATTTGATGCAATATTGTTTATAACTTTATATCATATGTGAGGATATTTTATTTCCAAGTACAAATATTATTTCACTTGCAGGTTTGTTTCAAGTGCTCTTCTTTCAAAGTTGTATCTAATATTTTACAATTGTAGTTTAATCTACTAACATTTGTCTTGCAGCTTTCACATATCCTTGTACTTGTTAACTCTGGAAAGCATTTATTTTATTGAGTATTGTTATTTATTTGAGCATATTTATCTCTTGCAAGTTTATATTTATTGGCACTAGTCTATTTACATCAATTTTCCTTGCAGGATATATTGTTGAATCATTGTGATTTATTTACATGTTGATGTTGGTTATATGCTTGTGATTTATTTACATGTTGATGTTGATTATATGCTTATGATTCATTTATACTTGCTAGTTTAATTCCTTGTTCAAGTTACATTTCAAATTCTTTGAATGGTTGATGCTTTAATTGATTTATTGAAAATCTCTTAGAACTTGTTGAATCTAACAAGCTTTACTTAGAAATATTCCTTAGGGTTTGTTGAAGAATGTAACTAGTTTCGGTCTTTGTAATTGTACTTGTCAAAAGAAATTTTATTATTAAAAAAATTACTTATTAAAGCATGGGTTTCATGCTTGGGTCAAATGTTTTCTAGGTCAAAGGCTCCAATGAAGGCTTCTAGATTTTGTCTTGAGTCATTAGAGTCATTGTCGTTTTTATTAAACCCTTCTTGGGCTTTTGTATCACGTAAAAAGAGTTATTTTTGAGTCAAAAAGGTTATTTGTCACCTCCACACCAAGGCAACCCTGTCCCCATGAAGTTGGCCTATATTAGGGAAATTCGATCCGGCGGAAAGGCGATATATAGAGAGACAATTCGACCTATTTGGAGCATTCACTAAACAAGTTCGATCTTCAAGGAAGAGAGGCAGAAAAGAGAGCAAAATTTGCTGAGAAGACCTAATTCGCGTTTATGGGCTATCTATGTCTCACATGTGCGAGTTTTCTAGGAAATTGCTAAAGCTGAAATTTTGTTTCTACTGTAGGTCCGAAATTATGTTGTTGCGGATCGAAGTTTTGTTGTTGGGAGCTTGAAATTATGGATCAAATCTGCTACTAGGGAGCTGTTACTTGGAGAGTTTGACAGGGATCATCTATTGAAGGGAAGGGTTGACTTGGTGGTTGGAGGAGGTCTTTCTCTAGGTCTAAGAAGTCTAGAAGTCTCTCATCTTTATTTGAATCTAATAAATGATGAGTTTGACTGGGTTTTCCCCTTATAGGGGTTTTTCCCTGGCTAAGCGCCTACATCTTGTGTCTCTTGTTCTTGTGATCTTCATTTACATATAGTTTGGTAACTTCTTGATGAAAGATAAACTAATAAAGAAGTGAAAGAAGCCAACATAAGAATGCAGGAAGCTGGATTGGAAGAATCATCTATAATCTATCTAGAAGAGTCAAGAGTGAAGGATTCTTGGTTGCACTTTCAGGTACTCTTGATGATGATAATGCATGGATCATTGATAGTGGAGCCTCAAGATATATGATGGGAGAAAGAGGAAAAATTCATACTCTATCAAGAGAACCATCATCACACACAGTGGCACTAGGAGACAACAACAATTACGCAGTCAAGGGCCTTGGATCTACATACTAAAGTTGGAAAGTGGAGAAAAGCTATACCTCAACAACATACTCTATGTTCCAGGTTTGAAAAAGAATTTACTTTCCATTTCTTATTTATAAGATAAAGGAGATAGGGTTTCCTTTGTAGATGGTAAATTTTTGTTTTGGGAAAGGATTCAAGTATTGAAAAGGAAAAAGTAATTGGAGTTCGTGAAGGAAGGTTATATAGAGTCATAACACCATCTCCTCAAGCCCTAGTTCACATGAAGATCAATCCTATTGAACTATGGCATAGAAGATATGGGCATATTCATTACAGGATAATACCCTCACTTAGTCAAATGGTAAAGGGCATCTCCAACAGGAAGATCATGAAGGAGCATGCAAGGGATGTACTTTAGGAAAGAATACAAGGAAATCTTTTACAAGTAGTGATACAAGGTCTAAGGAGATATTAGACCTCATTCATTTTGATGTGTGTGGGCCAATGTCTAACAAATCTCTTGGAGGCCATGTTTATTATGTGACCTTCATTGATGATCACTCTAGAAAGACATGACTCTATCTTCTCAAGACAAAGGACGAATTATTTGAAAAGTTCAAGGAATTTAGATCCAAAATGGAGATCTTAACCGAAAGAAAGATAAAAACTTTGATACCCGACAATGGTGGGGAATACAATTTAAAAGAATTAATTGCATATTGTAAAGAAGCAAGTATTAAGAGGGAGCTCATTATTCCTTATAATCCCGAACAGAATGGAGTTTCCTAAAGAAAAAATAGAACAATTGAAGAATGTATATGAACTATGATATTTGATCAAGATCTACCAAAGTTTCTATGGGGAGAAGCAGCAATGACAATAATATATATACAAAATAGAAGTCCTCGTAGAATCCTTGATAATATGACACTGGAAGAATCCATGTTTAGACCATCTCTGAATATTTGGGTGTCCCGCATACATCCATGTTCCAAAAGACAAACGAAAGAAATTGGATTCTACAAGCATAAAAGGGATCTTCGTTGGTTATAGTCTTTCTTCAAAGGCGTATAGAATCTACTTCAAGGAAGGAAGGAAAATTAAAGTGAGCATGGATGTTATATTTGATGAAAATAATGCCTAAAAATACCCAAGGGTATACCAATCAAATACGATGATGAAGATGTACCATTATTTGAAGAAGAAGAGCATCATGACAAGACAACTATAAACCAAGAAGAAGAAGACAAAGGACCAAGTGAACCTATTCAACTTGTAATCATTCCTGAAACAAAGTAGAGACCAAATTGGTTAAAAGCTACACTTGAAGATGTTGAAGAACATGGAGCTACTAAAGGATCTTTTAGAGAAAGCAAAAGATGAAAGAGATATTCAGGATATGCAACATACATGACAAAATTGATAGAAGTCGAACCAACAACATTTGAAGAAGTTGCTCATCAAGTAGAATGGCATAAGGCGATGCAAGAAGAATATCAATCCATCATGAAGAATGGTATATGGGAAATCATTCCTAGACCAAGTGACAAATTGGTTGTCAGCTCAAAATGGATTTACAAAATCAAGCATGTGTTGATGGAAGCATAGACAAATACAAACTAAGTTTGTTGCAATGGGTTCCTCACAAAAGGAAGGAATAGACTATGAAGAAACCTTTGCTCCGACTACTAGGTATACTACTATAAGATCTTTGGTTTTGCTAGATGCTACTATGGGATGGAATATCCATTAAATGGATGTCAAAACATCTTTTCTAAATGGAACCATTGATGAAGAAGTATACATCGAACAACCAGAAGGCTTCGAAATAAATATCAGAGATACACATGTTTGTAGACTCAAGAAAGCCCTACATAGCTTGAAGTAAGCTCCTAGGGCATGGTATGCAAGAATGATGCATATCTCTTAAGAATTGGGTTTGTCAAAATTTTTGTTGATGCAAATCTCAACATTAAGGTGGTAAAGAATGAAATAGTCATTATACTACTATATGTGGATGATTTGTTTATTACAGGTGTGGAGCGTAGAATACTAGAATGCAAGAAGATGTTGGTAGCTAAATTCGAGATGAAAGATCTGGGACTCATGCACTATTACTTAGGCTTGGAAGTTTGGAAGAAACCCGGTGAGATTTATTTCAGTCATCGTAAATACATAATCAAGATGTTGCAAAAATTCGGTATGATGGATTCCAAGCCTATGACTACTCCCATGATCACCAATCTCAAGAAGTTGAGAAGCTCCGAATCTAGTCTTGTCTATCCTACTAGCTATCATAAGTTGGTGGGTTCTCTAATGTACTTGGTAAATAGAAGACCTAATATATGTTTTGCTATAAATGTTCTTAGTCAATTTTTGTTGGAGTCCCGTCATGATCATTAGATAACTGCCAAGCATATTTTGAGATACCTATGTGGCATAGTACATCACTGTCTGAAGAATGATGGAAAGGAAGTTAAGCTAATAGGTTTTACCGATTCCGATTGGGGTGGCAGTGAGACTGATGGAAGAAGCACTATTGGTGGATGTTTCAGTTTGGGATCTGCAATGATTTCATTGATGAGTAGAAAACAAGATCCCATTGAGTTAAGCAGTGTTGAAGCAGAATATGTTGTTGCATGTGAAGTAGGAAAGGAAGTTGTTTGGTTAAGAAAACTCTTGTCAAACTTGTTTGGAAAGCCTCTGGATCCTATAGTGATAAGGTGTGATAATCAAAGCAACATCAGGATGTTTGAAGGCCCTGTATTCCATGCGAGGACGAAGCATATCAACAACAAGTACCATACATTACGAGTTTGTACTAGATGGGGGTGTGAAGCTACAATATATCCCGACTGATGAACAGATAGATGATGTGCTGACGAAGTCTCTTCCTAATAAGAAGTTTGAATATTTAAGGAGCATGTTTGGGTTTATTGATGTTACATATTTAGTTGATAGGTAGAGATGGAGCATATTATGGTAAGATGCTTGGGAGGACATCTGGCAGACCTATGTGTTGATGTCTAGATCTTGAAGAGGGAGGGTGGCATTGGTCATGGAGCTTTGACCTTGGATACACACCTAGATCCTTGGGTTGGTGGTAAGAGCTTAAAAGCCTGATGGTATCTAGAATGGCTAAATCTTGAGTCTCGTTAGTCCCACCTGAATAGAATACCCTGGTTAGGTATCTAGTCTGCAGCACTGAATGTGCTAGAATTCTTCGTAGTTCATCTCATTTTGAAATCTTCCATGTACTCTTATATGTATGTAATTATGAATACCTCCCTAGTTAAGAGGGAGTGTTGAAGAATGTAACTAGTTTCGATCTTCATAATTGTACTTGTCAAAAGAAATTTTATTATAAAAGAAAATGACTTATTAAAACACGGGTTTCATGCTTAGGTCAATGTTTTCTAGGTCAAAACCTCCATTGAAAGCTTCTAGGTTTTGTCTTGAGTCATTAGAGTCATTGTCGTTTTATTAGACCCTTCTTGGGCTTTTGTATCATGTAAAAATAATTATTTTTGAGTCAAAAATGTTGTCACCTCCACATCAAGTCGGCCTTGTCCCCATGAATTTGGCCTACATTAAGGCAATTTGACCCAACAAAAAGGTTATATATAGAGAGGCAATTCGACCTATTTGGAGCATTCACTCAACAAGTTCAATCTTCAAGGAAGAGAGGCAGAAAAGAGAGCAAAATAGCTAGAGAATGACAAAATTTGTTGGGAAGACTTAATTCAAGTTTTTGGGCTATCTATCTCTCACACCTATGAAAAATTTGGGCAGTTGTTGGGGCTGACATTCTCTTTCTACTGCAGGTCTTAAATTCTTATTTTGGGGGTCAAAGTTCTATGTCTAGGAGGCTGAAATTTTGGATCAAAGTTGTTGAGTTGTTACTTGGATACTTTGACAGGGATCATCTATTGAAGGGAAGGGCTAACTTGTTGGTTGGAGGAGGTCTTTGGCTAGGTCTAAGAAGTCTGGAAGTGTCTCATCTTGATTTTAATCTACTAAAGGAAGAGTTTGACTGGGTTTTCCCCTTATAGGGGTTTTTCCCTGGCTGAGCGCCGACATCTTGTGTCTCTTGTTCTTGTGATCTTCATATACATATAATTTGGTAATTTCTTTATGAAAGATAAATTGATAAATAAGTGAAAGAAGCCAACATAATTCACAAGTAATTATCAAGAAAGAGGAATCAAAACCTGATTCCTTTAAGCATTGATTTCTCAATAGGGTATACCCCCCTTGGCTTTAGCTAAGAGAGAGCCTAAACAGATAGAACTTGGATTAGGTGACAACCCCAATTCTGAGCTTTACCACCAAGGCCGTGCGAATTTTTTTATCTATTGCAGCAATTGGAAATTATTCTTCTAACTCAAAAATTAATTATGTTGTTTATTTTCTACGACTAACAATGAACAAAATCACAACTGCAATTTTCACCATAAAAATATTGCAGAAAATAGAATATTGAAAATTGAGAAATTCTAACACACACAAAAATTTTGACACATTTATTTTTGGACAACTGTCCCTGGAAAAACCCAATGTGGGAAAACCAGTGTAGTAGATGAGGATTTTATTATTATTTTTCAGCACAATTCTGAGTACAATAATTTAGATTCCCAACCGACAATTTAATCTAAGGAAACTACTGGAAAAATTATCAAGAGAATTTTCTCCCAACCCACAGCTCTTTTTTGCCTTCACAATTGCCTCCCTACCCTTTGCATTGAGCTCCCTGTGTCACCCTCTACACGAAGCTTACACTGGCCCTTTGAGAATTTTGGCCTTCCTTCCTTTGCCTCTTCCAGGGACTAGAAACCTTCCTCCCATAATGTTTTTTCCTCCTCTTCCATGTGCTATTCACCCTCTAGCTCTATCTTCTCTGTTGAGATGCTTCTACTGAGAAAATCAAATTGCCTGGGCAACTGAGTATCTGCACTGGTGTATTCTCCATCACCACATCAATCTCCTCTTATAATCCCTTGTTGGAGCACCAACGACCAAGATTAAAACTTAATCAATGGCTAGGATAATCTTTGGATCGATCTGTGTGAGCTTTTAGATGATTATCGCCTTATCTCAATTAATATTGATTAATTAACCATATTCCCTAAGTTTAGACTTAGGAAATATTTAAAAATCAGTTAATAAAGGCGAAATTTCCATAAATGAGTTTTGGGTTTTGGAGATCTCATGTATTCTAGCCTCTCCACCAAATTTTATGGTTAGAACACATCTGGTGCTACAAAACTAACACTCCCTCTTAGTGAAGAATGTGTTCTAGTGCTACTGCACACCATGTCTTTGCATCATCTCCTATCATGTTGCTGATGTCTGACTACATTTTCCCACCAACCATTGCGCAACTCTTATATACGCTACATCTGTGACGCTGTGACACTGCCATACTACTGCCAACATTGCATCTGCACTACAACTCCCTCTCATCTGTTGTTGTTGCAACTGAGAATCATCCAAAGCAATTTGTCCCTTCTACTGAAACGGGTTCTCAACAATACCCATTTGTTCTATAAAATAGACGAAGTTAGCTCTCACTAGAGCTTTCGTGAGTATATTTGTAATCTGCTCTTCTGTGGGAACATATTGTAGCTGGACTTCTCCATGTTGTACACAATCTCTGATGAAATGACACTGAATAACGATGTGCTTTGACCTGTCATGGAACAATGGATTCTCAGAGAGATTTATGTAACTCTAATTATCACACTAGACACTGGTCACCTCCATCCTCTGCCTGAACAAGTTTACTACCATCTTTCAAAGCCATACAACTCCACACGTAGTTGTGTTGGCTACCATATACTCTACCTCTGCAGAGCTCAGTGCTACTGATTTCTGCTTCCTGCTACACCAAGAAACCATCCCTGATCCAACACTGAAGCAATACCCGGAGGTACCTTTCCTATCAATTGAATTGCCTGCCCAATCTGCATCTATGTGCCCACAAATTCTGATGTCATCCCTTCGAGTATATCTTAACCCATACTCAATTGTGCAGCGAACATACCTATGAATATGCCTCGCTGCTGCCCAATGTACCCTCTTCAACTCTACCATGAACTGACTTAAGGTATTGACTGCGAAGTAGATATCTCACCTAGTGTTGACCAAATAAATGAGAGACCTAATAAGTTGTCTATACAAGGTGGGGTCGACATCCTTGTCATCTGATCCATCTATCTTCTTCCAATTGGTGATCATGGACGTAGACATGGATCTACAACCCTCCATTCTAAACCTCTTCAAAATATCTATAACGTATCTTCCTTGCCTAAGGAAGATCTCCCCATCCTTATACCATATATCCAATCCTAGGAAATAATGCATCAATCCCAAATCCTTGATGTCAAATTTTGTTGCTAGGTTCCCCTTGCATTCCTCGATGAGCCCCGATGATCTTAACAAAAAGAGAGCATCCACATACAAAACTAGAATGAGTTGCTCACCCTCTACCATCAAATAGTAAAGGTTGGGATCTTCATCACTCCTAACGAATCCCATCTGCTACAAGTAGTTGTCAATCCTACCATACCATGCCCTGGGAGCCTGCTTGAGTTTGTATAGAGCTTTCTTCAATATGCACACATGAGTACCTCTCATGAGTCTCAAAGCCCTCTCGTTGTTCTATGTACACTTCTTCTTCTATCACCTCATTCAA
>APFE030909605.1:31557-46737 GCA_000404065.3 Pinus taeda | reverse complement strand
TGGGCTCCTTACATTTATGACCTGGGGAGTATTTTTCATCACAATAGTAACATAGTCCTTGCTTCCTTCTTTCGGCCATTTCCGCAGGGGACACCTTTTGGACCTTAAGTGTTTGAGTCGTGTTGTGAGCCTGTGGGGGATGAACTTTAACGGGGAAATTTGGGCGACTGTATTGGGCTGCTAATGCACGTTCCACCTTACGAGCTACCTGGCAAGCCTCCGTCCACGTGGGAGGGTGGTGAAGTAGAACTTGAGCTTTGATGGCTTCTTTAAGGCCGCTGATAAAACATTCCGTGTAGAACTCATCTATGAGACCCTTAGTGCGGAAAGCTAAGCCTTCAAAAGTGGTAATATATTCATCCATTGTACCAGTCTATCGGAGCTTAGTGAGACGACCCAAATAAGAGTCTTCCTGTTCAAAGCGATCTCGAAGAGCTTTGGTAAATTGGGTCCAAGTCCTAAAAGATCCATTGCAACACTGATGCCATTCCCACCATTGCCACCGTTCATTGTCGAAGTACATGCTCCCCAACGTAAGCTTAGTCCCATCATCTAGGATATGATTCAATTTGAAATACTGCTCCATTTGTGCTAGCCATGCGGACGTGTGAGAACCATCAAATTTATGCATATCCAACTTGGGAGGTTGCTGACTGGGTGGTGGATGGGTGTTCCAGATGTGAGGAGAGTGGCTAGATTTACCGTCATTGCATTCATGGCCATTATACCCCTCCTCGTGGGCTTGCTCCTTGCCCTTTGACATAAATCCCTATATCTAGAGACTTAGTTCGCGAAGCTGAGTTTGGATTTCCTTCAAATTTTCTTCAAGTTTGTCCTTCCTTTCATTGGCCATTGCTTGAGCTCCAGTTGCTACCATACACCGACCTGATGAAAAAATTGGGACCGCCAAAATTTTTTCACAATTAATTGAATGGTACCACCATGCTCAGCTCGTCGTCCTGATTTTAATGGGATAGATCACCAATAAGCACCCCGAAAGATCTCAGATTTTTTTTTTTTTTTTGAAACTCCTAACAGAGTTTTACTCCTTGATCAATACTGCAGTCGCCAAATCCTCAAAATGTCAATGCGGCTAAAAGTCCTGCGACAATTATACCCTGGTATAGGAACCCTTCACAATGACTCTGGTCTGGTGGATCTAAGAGATCTGAATGGTGGATCAGATAGCGCTGGACTGTTGAACTGACTGCTTCTGCAGATCTAATGAATCTAATGGATCGGAATGGTTGATTGGGACCGATGTCTGCTACTGCTGCACTCCTTTGCTCAAGCGGATCTAGAAGAGATGATGATTGACAAAGGGAGCTAGGTTCTTGAGGAGTGTTAGGTGCTACAGATCGCAATATACATAAGGGTCTGGCAGTAGTACTCAGCCCAATGTTTCAGGGCTCTAACTAAGGAGGGTCGACCGTACCCTTAGACGTACCACCCGACTACCCTATCGTATGGGCGAGTAATCTCTTTGAGTACTGTTCTCGGTGTACTGTAGCCGCAAGACGGCCAACGATTTATCTATGGTGAGGTTTTCCGGGAGCCTATGGGGCTTCTGATATACCCAGAGGGTACGTGGAAGACAGTCCGTGCGCGGTTCTGTCTAATGCGCTACTACTCGAAGGGGTACCCACAAGGTTACCAAGGAGTCCAACAGACGTGACCACCTCTTGTATTCCTGCATGCATGCCTCCCCATCCGCAGATTTATGTGCTCAACGACAGATCCCGTGGTTTAAAGACGCCGGAACACGTCTTGAGCCAAAAAAAAAAATTGCTACGAAATGGAGATCCCACCGGCCCTGGAAGTGCTCTGATACCACTTGTTATGCTCTTAACCTACAAATGATACCCAAATACAGAATATGTGAAGAAAAGAGACCCAGAACACAGAATATGCGAAGAAAAGATACCTAGAACACAGAATAGCAATGATTTTATTATCAGAGAGTAATGTTCACTTGCCTCTTCGAGGGGGCAACCTCCAATAGAGCAGAGCTCGATTACAAAAATAAGACATGATACTCCTTGCAGGGAGTTTCTATCCTTTATATATGACTCATACGTGCAATACCACGGGCCAATACCGCGGTATTACTAATAAAATCTATTTAATACTACGACCCATTTGCAACTAACTGTGGTTTCGTTATTAATTGAAATTATTAATATGGGCTTTATTGACTCTTGACTATGACGTGGTCCCATTACATAGATAAGGGGGTTAGGGTGGGATCCTAACATTTCCTTAGAAATCTACGTGTTCATTATTTATGGATATTTAATTGATTATATTTATGGTTACATTTGTTTATGAATTATAAGAGTATATTAATAATTTATGCTTGTGAATAAATATTAATTGTTAAATCGATTATATTAGGCTTCAAATATGCCAGATTTAGTTTATAACATGTCAAGTTTAGGAGTTTATTTAGGATGATTATGATTTAATATCAAAATTTGGGGGGCATTCCACATGAACTCCTAAATCCAATGGAAAATAAGTGAATCATATCAACTATGTGTGTATTTGGAACATTCCAAACAAGCTTTAGAAGGTATGTTTGTTCAGGGAATTTCATTACTACAACTAATAATAAAAGGAATTAAGTCACATTTAAATACTTTTCATGAAACCTGGTGGGCTCCAGTATTGCAGCAACATTGTTGCAACTCTTGGGACTCCCTTCTTTACTTTTATCAACCCGGTAGTTCGTAACAAACTTGGAAGCGACAGTGTTGTATGCACAAGTACTAGCTCTTGTCGCAGGTTGTCACTGGATCAGCTGGCACAGGTCCGCTAGGAGCTTAAGACAACTTATATGAGTTCTTAGAAGAAAATTTTAACTGTGATGGACGAAAGCTAAGTTAAGAGAGGCTAATCTACTTGTAGAAAGAAGGTGAAAGCTAAAAGGAAATGCAAACCCTAGCAAACCCTAGTTTTGCTGACTAACCCTACTGGTGCAATTAAAAGGACGAAAGCTATAGAAATGGATTCCATTGACTCTTGGAAAGGTAAAGTGCATGTATCTAAGCTATCTCTGAAGTGGAATATGAAAAAGGAACATCTTTTTGTATTTTTGAATCATATTTGTGGAATTATCTTGCATGTGTTCGAATGTTGTTGACTGTGCAAAGGCGAGGTGAGGAATGGAACTGGTGAGGCACTTGTAGGAGGTTGGGAAGGTGAGAAGAGGGCATAAGGGGTCCCTAACACCCTTCCATAAATTTTCACAGTGTTCGGATATCAAGAAACCGCTTTCGTGAGCTTCTACAGGAAGTCTGCAGGGGTTCTACAAGATGTTCTGTAACTTCTACAGGATGTTCCGAAAAGGAATTTTAGAGGGTTGATGGAGGAAGAAAGGTGAAAAAGTGGATATGGAGGTGAGATAAGGGTGTGAGGAGGTCCAAGACTTGGTGGATGGAGCTAAGGAATGGTGAGGATGGTTGGATTTGTTCAAGGAGGGGTAGAGCAATGTTGCACAAAAATATGGAATTTAGGGAAAAGCGAGAGAATGTGGCAAATGTAAGGCAAGAATATGAGTTAGGGGATGGAGTAGGTGGGATTTATGGAGTAAGGGTATATAGAGAGGTATTATATGTGCTCTGCAAGTTATTTCCAAAACTGAACAAACAAAGACTCGGAAAACCAAGGACCTAGCTACTTTAACCTAATCTGACCTAAATAACAGCAAAGAAAATGAAAAAAAGTTTATTTGCAACGTAATCATGTGAAATAGCTATGCAAACTAAGCAATCATGAACTTGAGCATGTAACCACAACTGGTATCAACTTCTGCAAATGAGAATCTAACACTAAAAATTGCATGATGAAGTAAATACAATGTTTTTGTTGGCGGCAAGGACACCTTGGTCTCAGCTCATGGTCCCACGGAGGGAGAGGTGAGATCAGGGGTGCTTGATAGTATTTTTCTGAAGATCTTCTCTATTATTAACCTATTAAATCAATTTGAACATGAAAATCCTTTTCAATCATCAACTATGACCTAGGTAACCAAGCAAGATTTTAATCTACTTAACAAAAATTATTTTGCAAAGACATGAAAAACATATAACAGTACACAAAGGAGGCCTTGGAACTTGGGTTGGGCCCAACCCCAAGAGCTACAGGCTCCTAAAGAAAAGCTCAGAACTGATGCCAAATGAAACTGATTTCCATTACTCAAAAATAACCATGTCACAAAGAAAGTTGTACATCAGAAGCTACAAAATGAACTGGAAAATTAACATCACTATAGTGAAAAATACAACTAGTCAAAAAGTAACCTATGAATGCTGGAAGCCTTCCTTCTTATACACTACGAGGGCCTCCAACAACTCTCCTTAACTCAACGGGCTCGGCTGCTCAAACTGCCAGTGATCAGTCACTTTACACAAAACTACTCGGCTGCCCTTGGGAATCCTTTTCGGTGGCCTGCTGAACTCTGAGTTGAGGGTGGAGAATTCGAGGAAGGGGCCATTTAGTGCAGGAGACACCCTTCCTATTAATCCTCACCCTTGTTCCTTCATGCTTGGCTATCATCAGGCTCATAAATGCTTGGCCTTGGTCCAAAATTTGTCCAAAACTCTGCAATAACCACGTGTTAGCCTTCTTGGTTAAGTGACTATTCTCATTCGTTCAACTAACATAAATATACTCAAAAAGAATGCATAAACTATGAAAAAGGGTGGATTGATGAAGAACAGTTAGGCAAAATGAGCTCAATAAGCTACCCAATTTCATGGCTCATCATCACCCCCCTGCTAAATGGGTTGCTCATCCTCTAAGCAACTAATCCAGCTCATCATCCTTGATTGCCTTGAACGCCTCTCTCACATCCCAGGCCTCCAAGGTGATATCTTCTTCATGGTCATGAAATACTACTTTTATTTCCACTTCCTCCCACTACCTGTGTTCCTCCTCTTCTTTGACTCCTTCTAGTAGCCCCAAAAGCAAGGGAGGACTGAACTTTAGGCCGATCCACTTGGCCTACAGATTTTGCATTGACTATTTATAAAGGGGTACTATTGCCAAGGCCTCCCTCATCTTTGTTGGGGAGTGGTACTCTCTTATTTTTAGGCTGTGGGACAGTGTGCTCCACCTCCGTGTGCAAGCATGAACGCAGTTGTCCCCCAACAGTCTTTCCATGTCCTCAAATGGGCTATGGCTTGAGCTTGTCATTCAATGTAATCTGGTAGGGCCTGAGAGTCATTGGCCAAGTTTTGGTGGGTGTATATTAATGCTGAGGGATCCTCCAACTCTTCTCTGATCATTAGTGGTTCCCTTAGTTCCCTCTCCATAATATTTCAGACCTTTACTGCCCTCTTTTCTTCATGATTTAGCCAAGAGGCCATGGCCATAAGTTGTACATCCCCTACCACAGTGTTGGGGTCTCATGAATTCATGTTCGGAAGGGCCAAGTTATGTAAATAAAGATCTGATAATTTGGCCTTGTCTTCTGATGAGCTACTGTCACATAGAGCCATGAATTAATGGTAATTTTGAAATGGCATGGTGCCCCTTTGGGCCAATGCGTTAATCTGGAACTGCAACCATTGATCCTTGAGGTATAGGGCATAAGACTTGGCAGGTTGCCTACACTGCATGGCCTCTATTGCCCAACTAGCCATGCAGGCCAGTTGGGCTTCCTTTTCTTGTACCTACTGCCTTAGAGACTGTATCTCCTGTGCTGCTTGCAATTCCCTCTCCTGTAGTTGTCTAGTTAGTGCCTCAATTTCAGCTTGCAGCCCATATCTTCTCTACTGTTCATCAAGGGTTTCTTTGTCTGCTGGGGGCTGTTCCTGTTGTTGTTGTTATCCTAAGATGTGGGGGTTGTCTCCCTTATAGTGTCCTTGTCGTTGTAGCTACTGTTTTAGCAGCTCGTTTTCTTCCTGTAGCTTGGTTGTTCAACTGCTTTCCACATGTCTTACCATAGCCAATTATTTTCTTGATTAATTGATTTGTTCTTCCAGGGGACCTATGTCTGCCACACCCTTGGACTTGGCGATATTCATCCAAGTGTGAGTCCTCACTCTCTCTTCTTCTAGTGCAAAGAAAAGTGGCACCACAAATTTCTGGGGAATTATCTTTTCGGCGTCTAACAGGTTATAGTAGGATCCCAAGCTAGGCTGAGGGCTTGGTTCCAAAATTTTCTCAGCCTTTTCTTCTTCCTGTGATGATTAAGCTGCCTTTTCCTCCAATTCCTTGGTCTCCTTTAGCTTAGCCAGTGTTTCCTGTAGAACTGTCTCAGCTTCCTGTAGAGTTGTCTTTGGATCCATCATTTTAATCCTTTCTCTCCAGGTGGACGTTTTCGGGCTTCCTCGTTCATAGGTGATGGATATCTTTGGGGGAGAGTCCTCCTTTTGTTTAGTTGTGGTGTCCTCAATGATAATTGGCTCTTTTGACTGTGGTTGGGGTCTGCCCACTTTTATCCATGTGCTCCGTCTTTCTTTAAAGTACATGGATGTCTCCCTTTTTCGCTTCCCTTTTTGTTTTGGAGATGTGCTTAAGGCAGCAAGCACAGCTACTGCCTCCCTGGCCAATATCTCGGGTGATTTATCACCTTGCTGCTCTTGTTCCCTGCTTCCTATAGAAATCCTGGTGTCAACTGTTTCTGTCTATTTGGCTGGGGGTGTCTTTTCCTTTTGTTTCTATGTGGTTTATTTTGTTGTGACACTCTTTAGTTGGACTTTTTCAGCCCTCTCTTCTCTAGCCTACAATCATTTTTCCCTGGGTTTATGTGCCGTTGTTCCTCCCACTATTTTGGGCTCAACAATTTGGCCCTTTCCCTGTTTCTCTTTCTGTCCTTTTTGTGTTTGTTTGTCCTGTGTTTCTTTACCACTGGCTTTCTCTCCTGCTTCAGTGTGTTCCCCTTCTTCACTACTGGATGAGGTGAGCTCCTCGGCCAGAATTCTAATATCGTCACCTCTAGACATGTTTCGGAAAGTTTCCCAAGAGAAGGGGATAGTGTAGGTGTGGAGGGCATATTCCACTAAACGTTTGATGAGCCCATGATGGGCTAACTGATCTAGTGTCCCTTCATTCAATTTTGTGCCACATTCAATTAATGACTGTAGAAGAAAATAAGGGATGCTAAACTTCTTTTTTGGAGGTAAATCCATTCCATGTCTTAGTTCACTCAGCAACTTGAAATGATAGCTGTAGACAATGTTGAACCTCCCTTCACAGGTAATGTATTTCATGATTTGGAAACTGACTTCACTCCAGAGAGGAGGTAAGCTGGTTCTCCAGACCCCGTTCTTGTCTTCTACAGGATGTTCCTCGGGCAGAAAGAATGCTTTCTTGGCTGCTTGGCCCAATGACCTTTCTTCCTTGCTCCAAGGGAGCCCTAATGGTAGGCCAGTAACACCGCTGATGAGCTCAGGGGTTAGTTCTAGGGTCAAACCCCTACAATTCATTTTGGTTTGTGTCTTTGATTCAGGTTTCAGGGACATTAAAAATTCCTCCGTTATCTCGTCGTCATGGCCCTGAATTTTGTCACAAAAGGACATCCAATTAGCATGAGTGAAGAGGTTCACCACCTCAGGATGCTCATGCAACTTACTGGGATCCTAGGGTTCTTTCCTGATAAACCCCCCTGGCATGGTGAGAATGCTATGTTTTATGCTCTGATCAGAAAGGGGAATTTTGTTTATGGTTTCCTCCCTTGAACTTCAAGAAGGGATCTCTTGGGCATTCAAACTTTAATTAGTACCAATTCCGTGGTTTTAAGGTTTTTGCTGCCCAAAACTCGGCTGTCCGTTTATGAAAGGAAAAATTGGGTTTCCACAGACAGAATATAGAGCTCAATTTCTATTCCTAGCATACATACAAACATGCAAACTCAAATTCTTCATACACAAGCTAGCCTTTACAGTTGCGTATCTTTCCTACTAGAGAATTTTTTAACATGAACTGTGGAGGACAATTTTGATGCAGAACTGACTGAGAAATTCCATGCAACACACAACAAACTGTTATTTCCAACTCACCGGAAGACTTTGCTCTGACTCTCCAATTCAAGACAGTTCAATTCACCACCTTTTTGAAACATACCATGCATGGAAGAGTGTTTTCGAGCCTACCTCTCTTGGAACTCAAAATTCGACGAAGAAAAGTCCAGGCTTCCCTACTCCGAAAAGCTGTGCCATACTTCCTGTAAAACTCTTGTCGGCTTCTTTAGGATGTCACTGTGCCTCTGAACGAGCCCAGTACGCAGGAGATTTTTGAAACAAGCCGAAAAGCTCAGTGGAAGACGATGGGTTAACAAATTTTGGAAGTAGAGGATGCGTACTTCATCCGAGGACGTTACAAGTACAAATGAACAGTAGGTGGTGAGAGTCTTCAGCCGAGCATCTTTTAACTGCGGCACAATTCGTGGTGAGGGGATGAGGTGGCCAGACTGAACCATTGATCCAACATCATAACCATCATTTCTGTGCGTGTCCCTGACTGCCATCACCTCCCCTCTATCATTAATCGCCGCCACCACTTTCAGTCCCGACGATTTTCCCCGACTGGACACTCCACACGTGTCGGCTGCCCGTCTCGTCGGCAATTTTGAACGTAATTGAGCTTGTTCGAATCCCACGAAGCTATGTAACTGGTTGAGGGTGGCCATTTGACTGGCCATCGATCCCATTCAATCCAAACCATTTTCACAGGCATGCAGCTTTCGAAATATAGTTTATGCAATTGACGAATGAGTTTAGACACTTACCTGCGTGGTCGTGGACACATTATGCAGACTTTGGTTCTTGGGACCATTCCTTCGCTTGTTGTTGCCTCGTGCAAGGGTGTTAGAACCCATTCCTTCATTTGTTGATGTTGTATGCACGAGTTTTGGAACCCGATCCTTCGGTTGTCAACGCTGCATGCACAGGTTCTATTTGGTTTCAGTTATCGAGGATGTTTTCACATCCAAGAGAAGCCTTTTGCATGTTCCCTTTGTTGGTTTCGGCTATCCCTGCCTCCAGAGTATGTCTTCCAGAGGGATCAGCTGCTACAGGATTCCTGTAGGATGTCCTATAGCTACTTCTCCCCCTGGGATGCAGGCTAAACGAGCACGGCTATATTGTTGATGAGGGATTCGTTGATGAAGAGTCCACATGGAGTTTGACAGGTAGGGTGAGCGAGAATTTGTTACTTGACTTGTCACTAAAAATTCTTGCTGTCAATCTGATGAAAACAGGGTTTCTTGTATGACTATGCAGGAACACATAAACAGGTGGGTGACGGAGGTGTAAAGAGATGGAACAAGGTGCCATATGGTGATGGGTGGAAATAGGGGTGGCTGCAGGCCTAACAAATAGATTCCAACCTTCAGATTCCCCTCCAAAATCGATTTTAGCTTGCCCAAAGGTTCTACAAGATGTTTCCTGTAGAAGACATAGACTTCCTATAGAAGAGGCAGAGCTTCCTGTAGAAGGTGAAATCTGAACCCGAATGTGATCAAATCCTAGAAAAGGCGAGTGGTCATGGAGGAAGTGTCTGTGAGGGTGTCCTGTAGCCTGGTGCAGACCCCTATCCTTGTTTTGCACAACCCTCCTTAACTGCGATGTATTCCCTGCAACCTGCAATTATTTCACAGAGATTAGGCCTTTTTTTTTTTAAGAGACAACTGGGGTGCCTCCATGAGGTTTTCACCCTCACTATCTGCCCTAGGCACCTCTAAGAAGTTTTCACCCAAGGATCGTTTATTCCATTTTTCTGTGTTTTTTTTTTAATGCTCAAGGTGTGGGTGGAGTAGAGACAGGGCCCTGCTCCACTACCAGCACTGATTTGTCCAAAGTTTCAATGAACTCCTGCCTCGAAAGTGGTTTCCTGTAGATTTTCAATCGATGCCCATTGAAAAGCATGGGGATGGATTCTTCATCAATGGTCCTGACAAGGATTGAACCATTGTCGTTGCATTTTCCACTGAATATGGTCCTAACCACCTTTTCCTCAGTTTCGCTTTGAAATCCTCGTATCTTGAGTCATACAACAGCGCCCAGTATCCTGGCTGGAATTTCTTTTCATTAAGGTGCCGGACATGCCATATCTTTCTCTGGAGTTGAACCACTTCTAAGTGGAGGAGGGCCTGCATTCTCTATTCATCTAATCCATTTATCTGCAGTAATCTTTCCTGTTGTGCACGGCTGAGATCTAGGTCTAGTTGAGCTGCCACCCGCAATGTGTTGTACTCGAACTCTATGGACAGAAAAGCTTTCTTCTCGTAGACCAGCTCATAAGGTGTGAAACCAGTTGTAGTTTTCCAAGTGGTGTTGTAGGCCCAGGTGGCCTCAACCAGGCGATCTTCCCAATCCTTTCTATTGTTGCTCACCACCTTAGTCAAAATATCTTCGAACACTCTATTAGTGACTTCCACCTACCCATTTTCTTACGGATGATAAGGGGTGGAAGTTCTGTGCTTGATCTTGTGATGAGCGAGCAGGTCTTCAATCAGGTTAGAGGTGAAATGACTTCCCTGATCAGTGACTAACTCTCTTGGGTAGCTAAACTTGTAGAAGATATTTTCCCTTAAAAAATTAGCCACTTTTTCTTCTGTTGCTGCCTTGATTGCCTTTGTTTCTGCCCACTTTGTCAGGTAGTTGGTGCACACAATGATGTAAGACCTTTGTTGTGAAGGAGGGTTGAGAGGACCCACAAAATCCATGCCCCACTTCTCAAATGGCTCGAAGGTCACTTGAGGTTGGAGGGGCATTTCATCCCTTGGAGTTGGTTTCCCCATCCTTTGACATCGGTCAGATTGGCTGATGTATCTTCTGACATCTTGATGAAGAGTAGGCCAATAGTAGCCTGCTTGTAGAATTTTGGAGGCAGTCCTTTTTGCTGCAAAGTGGCCTCCATAGGGCCCATCGTGACAGGTTAGGAGGATGTCAAAGACTTCCTCTTCCCTAACATAACACCTCAAGATCTGATCTAGGCCAAGTTTAAACAGGTTGCCCCCAATCCAAGTGAATGGGTTGCTCTTCCTCACAATTCTGCTCCTCCTTTGAGGATAGCTGCGGAGGGCACTTTGCTGAGACCAAGTAATTTGTGATATCAGCAAACCATGGAGAGAGTACTGAGATAGCAAACAGCTATTCATCTGGCATCTGGTCATCCACTGTCCCTTCTTCACCTGCAGGCAATTCCAATCTAGACAGGAAGTCAACAACAAAATTTTCCTTACCTGCCTTGTCGACAATGGTCAAATCAATTTGATGCAACAAAAGTAACCATATAATGATACCAGCATTTACATCAGGCTTATTCATTAAATATCTAATCGCAACATGATTAGTGTGTACGAATGTTTAATAACCAGTGATGTAGTGTCTGAACTTGTTTAGGGAATGGACTACAGCCAGGAATTCTTTTTTGGTTACAGTATAGTTCATCTCTGCCTTGGACAAGTTTTTGATGACAAAGTATATGGCATATGGTAGTTTCTCCTCAACTTGTCCTAAGGCTGCCCCTATGGCTTTGTTTGAGGCATCGGTGTGGATGTGGAAAGATAGGGCCCAGTTTAGACCTCTCAAGATTGGGGCGAACACCAGCTTATCTTTCAACTCATCTAGAGCCCTTTGACAATTGTCGGTCCATTTAAACTCAACATCTTTCCGTAAGAGGCCAAACAATGGCGAGGCTATCTTACTGAAATATTTAATGAATCTTCTATAATATCCTCCTAAGCCTAGAAAACTCTGAACATCTCTTACCTTTTGAGGAGGTGAAACCTTTTGGATGATAGCAATTTTGTTAGGATCCACCTGCAATCCTTGCTAAGAAATGGTATGACCTAGCACAATCCCTTTAGTCATCAGGAATTCACATTTTTCGGGACTGAGGAACAGGCTCATCTCAATACACTTGGTTAAAACTTTTCCCAGGTTAGTCAATGCTTCTTGGAAGTTCGACCCATAAGGAGTAAAGTCATCCATATAGATTTCCACCGAATTGTGAACCAGCTCAGCAAATATGCTTAGTACCGCTCTCTGGAAAGTGGCAGGAGCGTTGCATAGCCCAAAGGGAAGGACTTGGTAGGCAAAGGTACCCCATGGACAAGTGAATGTGGTCTTATCCTGGTCCTTCGGGCTGATTTGGATCTGGTTATACCCGCTGAACCCATCTAGGAAAGAGAAGAACTTCTTCCCTGCCAGTCCATCCAACACTTGATCTATGAAAGGCAAAGGGAAATGGTCCTTCTTGTGGGCTTTGTTAAGTTCTCGGTAATCTACATAGATTCTCCACTTCCCGTTTTTCTTGGGCACAAGCACTAGAGGTGAGACCCACTCACTGTCAGAGATGGGGTAGATGAATCCTGCATCCAACAAATTTTGCAATTCTTCTTTGACAATGTCTTTAAGGGTTGGATTCATTCTCCTCTGAGGCTACCGGACTAGTTTTCAATCCTCCTTGATGTAAATGTGATGGGTACAGACTGAAGGGTGGACTCCTTTCATCTCCTTATATCTCCAAGCGAAAGCATCCAAATGATGGTTCAATAAGCTACATAGCTCCTTCTCCTGGGAGGGAGATAGGGATGAGCTGATCTTTAAGATTCTTTCAGGGCCAAATTCCACATTCTTAACTCTAGGTGAGGTCAGATCAACCACGCAGAGGTCCACTAAGGCGGTAGCTTGGGTACCTTCCACTAACTCCTCTAATGACAGTGCGCTGGGAGGTGGATTTTGAATCAAATTCTCAATCAAGTCATCCTTGATTTGAGGGCCTCCCCTAGTGGCTTCTACTATGCACAATGGTGCAGAGTAGACCTCATCCTCATCTCCCTCTTCCAACTAGAGTGGTAAGTCATGTTTTGGCAGAGGTTGGGTAGGAGGGTATAGGACTAGCTATTTGAACATAGGCCCATTCTTGATGGTCATGCTCCCAGCTTGACAACTGATGTAAGCATCCACAATAGCTAACCAAGGCCTTCCCAAAATGAGGGGGTATCCCATGAGTTTTGCCTTTGGCTGAAGGACCAAGAAGTCCGCAGGGTACTCCCAAGAATCAACAGAGACTAGGACATCCTCCACAATCCCTTCGGGAGTCACGGTGGAGTAGTCTGCTAACTGCAGTACTGTCGAGGTCTTTCTTAAGGAACTCTGAAGGTTAAGTTTGAGCATAGTTTCCCTGGTCATCACATTAATGGCAGCCACTAGATCAATCAGGGTGTGGGGGATTATGGTGCCATTGATGTGGAAATCAACTACAGGACTCCCAGGGTCCATATATTTTGGACAGATCACTTGCCCCAACATTAGATCGGACATTTGTCTTATGACATTGATAGTCAGGGCATCTCTCTTGCGCCTGCCTGGGTGCCTGAAACACTTCTTCTTGATTAATTTGTTGTAGATTGGTACAACTTTTATGGCCTGGAGAAGTAGTATTTTCACACACAACTACTTAAGTTCTCCCAGAAGTTCAGTCTCCTCTGGGTTTGGTTGCGTGGTTACTATTAGTCGCTCAGGAAATGGTGGAATGGCTTGGGTTCACTTTCCTGTTTCTCTTCCTCATCCTCTGGGGGAGGAGGTTGGCGATCTAGAAGGACCTTCCCAGATCGCAGGTTGATCTCCTGGATCTCCACAACATAGGTAGGGCATGTTGTCTCCCCAGTGTATACCTGCTGGGCTTGTATGGTGTTGGGGTTCGGGTTCGGTTGAGCAGGCATATGGTGTTGTCTTGGAGGAGCAGGAGGTAATGGTTGTGGTTGAGCCGGTGGTGGAGGTAGAATGGTGGGAGGAGAGTTGTATTGGGGCCTCCACCCTAGTTGAGGTGCATTCCATTGAGGTTGCAGCTAGACATGTGAGTGAAACAAATGAGTAGCGGGTTGAGTATGGTATTAAGATGGATAAGACCACGGAGGAGGTGCAGACCATGGAGGATGAGTAGGGTGCCCCCAAGAAGGTATATGAGTGGATTGGTTGGGGTTGTAATAGGCTTGGGATGTCCCTTGCATCCCCTGTTGGTAAGGTTTGGTTCCATGTGGCCTCCTTTGGTTGAGGAAGTAGAGTGGTTCAGTGGCTGCCTCAGCCCCTTGGTACATGGCTTTAAATCTGAGTAAGGTTGGGAATTGGTTTGTGGGGCGGTATTCCTCACAAATGAAACATACCTCTACTAAGTGCAATGGACACTCGTTCTTAGGATGCTTCCTTGTACATCTGGGACAAAAAATGGCCAAAGCCCTCTCAGCTTCCTCTTTCTTCTGTTGGATTCCGAAAGTATCCAGTTGCATGGAAATGGTCTGTCTCATCTAACTTTTGAGGTCTTCCATCTGATTAGCAAACTCATACTTGGAAAAGGTGGTACTAGCTGAGAGTGGATTCCCCCTACCTCTTTTTTGGGCTGCCCTAGAATGGTTTCTAAACACAGCCTTTATGTCCTCATAAGGTAGTTGGTAGATGTCTCCTCCAGCTAGCAAATGGAGGGTATCTAGAAGGTCTTCAGGGACTCCTCAGAGCAGAACTAGCTTTAGAGATTCAGGATCAAGAGTGCACCTAGCCCGTTTATAGCTAAGATGGAACCTTTCCTCGTAGTCTTCTAAGGACTCATCACTTCCCATGGTCATTCGAAAAATCTCTCCCTTCATTTCTTTTGACCTGTAGTAGTCCCGGTATTTGTTGTTAAAGGCTTGTTGCATCTGAGCCCAAGTTGTGATAATGTTTCCAGGTAACCCCATGAACCAGTGTAGCGCTGCATCCTTAAGGGTAGAAGGAAAGAGTTTCAACTTTTGCTCATCCTCTGCATAGTCATAAGTTCGACAAAGGACAACAAACTCAAACAGGAAGGTATCAGGGTCTTCAGTGGTCAACCCATGGAAGTGAGGTAAGGCTGAGGGACTTATGTTCTTCATTTTCATGTCCCTGTTGGTCTCTCGGATAGGAAAGGCACCTTCTATTCTCTCCTCATCTCCTATATTGTTTCTGTGTTCAGCCATGGTCTCAAGAGGGATGTTCTCTTTCTCTTCTTCTGTTATAGGATCTTCGTATATCTCTTGAGGTTCACCTATAGGTTTTTTTGGATCACTGCCACCAAAGAAGAGAGAAGGGTGACTCAGTGATGTGGTGGGGGTGTTGGGTAAGAATTTTTCGGGATTGTCTCTGTTCCTACGAGGCATGAAATGAAAGTTTTTTGGTTGCTTTTGTTTTTGTTTGTTTGTTTTTTTTTTTTTTT
>APFE030909605.1:0-21318 GCA_000404065.3 Pinus taeda | reverse complement strand
AATCTGGTTAAAGGGTCTGCTAGATGAAATTGGAAGAAAGCAGGAGAAAGTGGATTTACTTTGTGACAGTCAAAGTGCTATTCACTTGGCTACAAATCCTACCTATCACAGCAGAACCAAGCACATTGATGTAAGGTATCATTTTCTGAGACATGTGATCGATGGCGGAAAAGTAGCTCTTAAAAAGGTCCATACACGAGAGAATTGTGCAGACATATTCACAAAACCAGTAACAGTAGAGAAGTTGCAGTGGTGCTTAGCTTCTCTTGGCTTGCAGAAAAGATGATGAATGGGCATGGGCAAGAAATTAGGAAATTGTTGTCAAGGTGGAGTTTGTTAGTTTTTTGACAACGAATAGGTTTTTTGAACTGTATTGTAGTTAGGCGGTAGTTAGCAGTAGTTAGACGGAACTGTAATGTAGTTAGGCAGTTCTTAAACAGTTAGGCGGTTCTTTAACTATGTAACAGTTAGGCGGTTTTTCAGTTTTATAGAGAGGATATAAATATAATGTAATAACATATCAATCGACATGCTGTGCGGAGAATCATCCGATTGTCCATTCAATCAATCAAGAACAGTTTCATTTCTATCTTGGCTTATTTTGTCTGTCTTTATCTGTCCGTATCAACAGTCACTATGCCATAACACTACTCCAGAACACAAAATATTCATTCTGTGGTTTGGAAAACAATTACAATAAAATGCCAAAGATGCATGACTAAAGTACACAGCGGTTAAAGTCACAAGGTATCAACTCTTAATATCAATCGATTCAACCGATTATAGGGACTCAAAAACTAGGTACCGAGAATACATAGCATCTACAACATATATAGAGCATGATGACACACATTAATATTCATACCAACAACATATAGTTGAAACACATCAACAACACAACTCCAAATTGCACTTGAACCAAAGCATCAATTTGCCCTACAGACCAACAAGTTCATTAACAATATATATCAATTTGCCCTACAAACCAACAAGTTCATTAACAATATATAGAGAGGAGTTAACGAACACATAGGGATATAACCATGTTACTCATTAATCAAATTCACATATACATTAAACTGTTCATATATACAATGTGGGCATGTGCATCCCAAGCCTTTTTCTCCAAAACCCTCAACCTTGCATATAACCATGTTACTCATTAATCAAATTCACATGTACATTAAACTGACCATATATACAATGTGGACATATACATCACAATCCTCTTTCACCAAAATCCTCAACCTTCTTCTCTTCTTTCCACTCTGGAGCTTCTTTTCTCTTCTCTTCTTTTCACTCAAGCTTTTCTTCTCTTCTCTTCTTTTCACTCGCTTTTCTTCTCTTCTTTTCTCCTCTCCTCTCTTCAAACACTCTGTCTTTTAAAAGAAAGCTAACATGGGAAAACCAAGAGTCACAAGAGATGAATAGTTTCACCTTTTCCACAAAATAAGGGAAACTGAAACTATATTTACATTAGGAAATAATTCCTCAATTTTATTCTAAAAACAAAACTCACTTCCTAATGTAAATATTTACAATTTCTTACAAAAAAACATTTAAATTTCCCCAGTATCATCATGTGACCATCCCATCACACTGACAAAATTTTGTCCAGTCTTCATCGAATTTTATGCTCATCGAATTTTGTGCTCTATTTATGCACCTGCATCAATATCTTATTTTGTAAGTTGATATGACCATCACATCACATTGGCAAACTTTTGTCCTCTTTTCAAAAAAAATTGTGCTCCATCTATGCACCTACATGAGCATCTTATTTTGGAGATTCACATTAAATTGAATGAATAAATGACATGAGTAAGATTTGTTCCTAAGAGGACATTTCATTTACTATTTTTGTTTCAAAAGACATTTGAGTTTATATTTTCTTTTGAACTAGCAAAATTTTTACATAAGGGTAAAAGTGCACAATTTTTTTAAAACTAAATATGTGTAATAAGCACAGGTGGCTAAAAAACTAATTTTTTTGTGTTTAATTTTTATTTTATTATTATTATTATTTATTATTTTTACATAAATACTAACATATTATAAAAGTTTTAATTAATAGTATGTTTATAATTTAAAAAATTAGTTTATTCAATCATAAAAATTATTTAGATTTTTTTTTTTTTTAAAGTTGTTTTTATACTTGAAAAGCATTAAAATAAGTACTTTGAGAAATCGATATTACTTCGCTTCCTTAAAAGATTAAGAATGTTGGTAGTTTTGGTAATCTGATAAATATTTGAAATTTAGATTTAATTTTTTTCATCTTCAATTAACATACTCTTTCATCCCAAGGGATTTTGGGAATTGACCAAGACCTATTTTCACTATGAAGTTTATGAGAATTTTTATTTTATCTTAGTGGTGTTTATTTTCATGAATAATTTTGATTTTCTAGATTTGGGTTGATCACCTTGTTATAGTATCTTAATTTCCATCTTCCCTCTATCTTCTTATCACATGACAATTTCTTTTGAAATTTGGACACAATTTTTAATATTTTTAATAAATGATCCCTTCCCCTAATTGTATACCCAAGGTCAGACATCCCTAGGTGGTTTTGGCTAGAGTTTGAAGCAATTTTAGAAAATCTCTTATCTCCAATGTGTTTATCTTCTTCTTATACATTAAATCCATGGTCATAGTGATTCTTACAGTGGGGAAAGACTTGTTTCAATGAGAAAAATGGGATAGGGTGTATTTCTTTTAATTTTACGATTATAGGTTATAAATTTCATTAGGATTTGTGGTGAAATATAGCAACAAGAATATTCCAATTTAATTTGTCCTTGAATTAAATTGTGAATTAAAATCGAATTTAGTCTTAACAGCTACTTCGAAATAATTAATTAATTTATTTTGAATTAATTAGTTGGAGAAATTCAATTAGAAGTCTTTCTGAAGTCATGCAAGAGTTATTCTTTACATTAGGAGATAAGATTGATTTATATTTGAGTTGTAATTAGTTAACTCAATTTATTGAGTTAAGTCCAGTTAAATTAGTTCCAACCTGTTTGAGGAACTAATAATGAGTTAACAGTCAGTTGATGCATGCATGCACTCAACTAATGCTACTCCAGATAACTAAAGATTCCCTTATTAGAAATTCATGCATGTCTATTCTGAGAAAGACCCAATTGAGATTAAAGTCAATGACAGTGTACTATTAGTTGCATGTGTTTTCTCATGGATAAAACTCATGCATGTAGTCAAGGATTTAACCCTTGAGAATTGCGCAGTTTTGAAGGACATCATCCACTTGGTAAGGAGATCATCCACTTGGTAACAGGAGAATCATCCCAAAGGAACAATGCAAGGAAATAAGAGCTTGGAGCGCATAGAGGAAGGCTGAAGAGAAGCCAAGATTGCCTGTGAGCATCTGTGAGGATTGTACTGAGAGTTGGCTAAATGTGAGAGCTAAGGCTTTGTATAATTCTTATGTATTTCCACCTTGTATGATAATACAGATAGTGGGGTTTTTAGCTGAGGCTTTCCCCAAAGTATTTTCATGTGTATTGTGCCATTGACTCCTATTCTTCTAGTTATATTGTTCAGCTCGATCTTTAAGCTTTCACAAATTGATAGTAGAAGTAGGTTATAGTATTCTGCTTTGATTTATATTGCATTATCGGGTTAACCTACCATCAAATTTTCTACATGGTATCAAAGCTAGATTTGTAGAAATTTTCTACATGGTATTGGAGGTGTGAACAGTAGTATGTTGAGAAGAGAATTCGAAGTTTGATGTTCGGGGTTGCAGGTGAAAATCGAATTCATATTATACTTCAAGGTTGGCCAATGGCGTTCTATGGCTTGAGACTCGAGTATGCCTTAGAAGGTAGCTTGAATTACATAGCATGGAAAGATAGAATGGAGGTTGTATTAGAAGACAATGGCTTGAAGTAATTCATTGATCAAGAAATCCCAAAGCCAGCTTCAACTAATGCACAAGAGTTGGCTGAGTGGAAGAAGTGTGTGGCAAAGGTGAGACGGATCATCCTTGAGGGAGTTTGAGACCATATTGTCTTGAGTCTCTATGGGAAGGATACTCCATTTTCAATGTGGAAGACATTGAAGGACCTCTACCAGAACAATAGCGACCAAAGGAAATTGGTGCTCAAGGATAAGCTTCGAAGAATCAAGATCGAGAAGAGTGATACTATTTCCACATATCTGAACAAGCTCACCACCTACAGAGATGAGCTTGCCAGTGTGGGAATAACTATTGTGAATGATGATATGGCGAGCCTCGCTCTCCTTGGCCTTCCAAAGAGTTGGAATAGCTACCAGGACTCTATTAATGGAAGGGAGAAACTGTCGGATTGGGAACGACTATGGTTTGATCTTATGCAGGAGGAGATCAGGAGGAGCACATGAGATGGTTCTTCATCCAAGAATGATGATGAAGTAAAGAAAATCTGGCCTTAGCAAGTAATCCAAGGAAAGGGAAGGGGAAGGCTTTCCGTTTCAAATCGAATTATTCTCATGGAGGGAAGAAGGGTGACATGTCTAAAGTAAGATGCTTTAATTGTCACAAGATGGGACATTATGCAACTAATTGCCCATCGAAGAAGTCCAAGAAGGGATCCTCAGAAGGATTGGAAGGTGAGGTATTAACCTCTCAATTCGAAATGGAATTTACCCTCATCGCATGTATGGTGTCATCGATGATGGGTTGTGTCTAGTATCTTGACAGTGGAGCCTCATTCCACATGACCGATGATAAAAAGTTATTCAGTACCTTGAAGGAGAAAGACCTCAAGATGTGCATAGAGATTGGTGACGACGGAAGGTATAGTATTTCAAGAGTGGGCACGGTTGCTTTTCAGAGGGAGCATGGAGCTACTCTCACCTTGATAGATGTGAAGTATGTGCGTGGACTGAAGAAGAACTTGGTATCAATTGCGATGTTGGAGGACAAAGGCTACGATGTTGTCTTCAGTAAAGGAAAGGCGTTCCTAAGACACATAGCCACGGGTCAGACCAAGAGGATAGGGATTCGGGTGAAGAATCTCTATAAACTAGAGGTAGATGATTGTGTAACATTGAGTACGAAAGAAGAATTGGTGCAAAGCCAAGACATTGGTGAGTTGTGGCATAGGTGGTTGGGCCATTTGCATCATGGGGCTTTGAAGATAATGAAATAGATATCTACGGGACTTCCCAAAGGTAAACTTGAGCAAGTTGACACATGCAAAGGTTGCACCTTGGGAAAGTAAACCAAGTCTTCCTTTCATGATTGAGATAGTCAACAGAGGCTATCTTAGAGCAAGTTCATATTGATTTGTGTGGACCATTCTCAATGGAATCCACAACGAAGCAAAGGTATTATGTTTCATTGATGACTATTCTCATAAATGTTGGATTTATTTCATGCAGAAGGACCAAACTTTCACAATTTTTTGTGAGTTCAAAGCTTTTGTTGAGAAATAGTCAGGGAAGAAGATTAAGGACTTGAGAAGCGACAATGGTGGAGAATATGTCTCTCAAGAGCTTAAGGACTTATGTGTAGCAAAAGGAATTAAACGAGAGTTGATGGCACCTCATAACCCACAACAGAATGGGTTGGCCAAGAGGAAGAACATAACTATTGTAGGGGTGGCACGGGTAATGTTGCATGACCAAGGCCTACCACTTCACTTGTGGGCTAAGGCATGCAACACAACGGTCTATTTGCAGAATAGAAGACCACATTGCATACTTGGGATGAAGACACTAGAAGAAGCTTTCTCCAATAAGAGACCAGATGTGGGTCACTTAAGGATCTTTGGCTCATTGGTATATTGCCATGTGACAAAGGATGCACGGAAGAAGCTTGAGCCAACAACAGAGTTGGGGATACTTGTGGGGTACACTGATACACCTCACAACTATTGGGTGTACTTGCCTACCAGTCAGAGGACAATGGTTTGTAGAGATCTCAAGTTTGATGAGCAGAAGGCCATACGAGTTTACCTTGAGAGGGAGCTCCAACTACAGGCTATGGAGGAACTGTTGGTTCCTAAGGAGGAGGAGCCTCAGACTGATGCGGAGCAGCCACATGCAAAGGTTCTAGGAGTGGAGACATCCACTCAAGCAGAGTCTTCCAGAGATGGATGTAAGTGCACAAGAGAAGCTGACAAATTGTTGGAGGATGTGAGAGAGAATGTGGGAGCACCATCTTCTTTGCGCAAATAAAGGAGGTCACCTGAGAGGTACACTGGATACATGGCCCTTGCTAGGGAATGTGTTGAGACTGAGCCATCTTCCTTTGACGAAGCAGTCCAGCATATGATTTGGGTTGATGCTATGGTGGAGGAGTATGACTCCATAGTTCGTAACAGTGTTTGGGACGTGGTTCTGAGACTGGAGAACAAATCAGTTGTGAGTTCTCGTTGGCTTTACAACTTAAAGCATGTTGCTGCTGGTAGTGCGGAGAAGCATAAGGCAAGATTTGTTTCTCATGGATTTTCACAGATCAAGAGGATCATGTTGCTGCAGTATATTTCGACAAAGGAGCAAGATGCTGACATTTTGAAAAAGGCATTGTCAAAGTGTAATTCAAGTTCCATAAGACAGATCGGTGGTAGATAATCCTTCTTGATGGAGGAGTGTTGAAATATGGAAACAGAATATGCCAATTTAATTTGTCTGAATCAAATTGTGAATTGAATAAAATTAGTCCTAACAACTACTTGGAAATAATTAATTATTTATTTTGAATAATTAGCTGGATAAAGTCAAGTTAGAAGTCTTTCTAAAGTCATGCAAGAGTTATCCCTTAAATTAAGGAGATAAGATTGAGTTATATTTGAGTTGTAATTAGTAAACTCAATTTACTGAGTTAAGTCCAATTAAATTAGTTCCAAACTATTTGAGGAACTAATAATGAGCTAACAGTCAGTTGATGCATGCATGCACTCAACTAATACTACTCTAGTTAACTGAAGATTCCCTCATCAGAAACTCATGCATGTCTATTATGAGAAAGACCCAGTTGAGATTAAAGTCAAGGATAGTGTACTATCAGTTGCATGTGTTTTCTCATGGATAAAACTCATGCATGTAGTCAAGGATTTGATCCTTGAGGATTCCGCAGTTTTGAAGGACATCATCCACTTGGTAATAGGAGAATCATCTCAGAGGAACAATGCAAGGAAATAGGAGCTTGGAGGGCAGAGAGGAAGGCTGAAGAGAAGCCAAGATTGCCTGTGAGCATCTATGAGGATTGTACTAAGTGTTCGCTAGCTCTGAGAGCTAATTCTTTGTATAATTCTTATGTATTTTCGCCTTGTATGATAATACAGATAGTGGGGTTTTTAGCTGAGGCTTTCCAAAATTATTTTCATGTGTATTGTGCCATTGATTCTTCTTTTTCTAGTTATATTGTTCAGCTCGATCTTGAAGCTTTCGCAAATTGATAGTAGAAGTAGGTTATAATATTCTGCTTTGATTTATATTGCATTATAGGGTTAACCTACCATCAGATTTTCTACAATTTGTTCTAATTTGTCTCCATGACTCTATGGAGACATTGAATCCCTCAATACCACATCCATATAAAAAATTAAAAGTTACAAGAGTCTCAAAGAACCATTTTCTTATCTCATAAGGATCTATTAATTTACAATTGTTTTCAATTCAATAATAAGCTTGCCATTCTCCACTAATCACTTTCTCAATGTTATAATTCCAATTTAGATTTATGTGTACATTGATTCAAAAACATTTGTAGGAAGGAAATTCCTCCAAGTTATTGTTATCATTTACAATTGCATCATTATGTGAACATTTCATATTTAATTACTTTGACTTTTGCTTTCTTGTTATTAACAATCATACCCATCTTGCAATCTTGGAGGATCCTTAGTTTCTTGCCATGATCAGAAGGATTCCTTGCCAAAACAACAATATTATCAACATAAAAAACAAGAGAGATGATTGTACCGATGGGATTTGGGCCATCACAATCTGCTTCCCCCAAATGCTCTTATAACTTATCAATGTATATGCCAAAAAGGGTAAGGGATAGGGAACCCCCTTTCTTGACAATGATATTGCAATTAATTTCTTCTAACTAGCCCTCAATGGTCCAAAACTTGGAAATAAAATTCGCATATGACCTTGTCATAACAAACTTCGACTCAAGAAAAAAAATGAATATGAAAATTCCGATTGAGCTCACGATGAGGACTTGTCTCTGCAATTTGAACTAGGGTTTTGTCGCTGGTCACCATGGCAGGGAGCAAAGGAGGGAGTTCATCTCCCTCCTACAGTCAAGTGGTTGCGAATAGAAGCAAGGGAGCTGGATCACATCGCTTCAAGAAACCAACAGAGGTGGAAACTAAGGCTATTAATACAGAAAAATCGTAAAATATTAGACCTCATGGACAGGGCTAGAATCATGAGGAAGCTCGTAAGGAGAAGAGGATAGAGGTTAGCAGTCAAAAATATGCTCCTATAAGTACAACAAGGGTCTCTAAACCTAATTTGACCACTATTCCTCAAGTCATTTTAAGTGACCCAACGCTACAAGTACACAGAGATCACATGGCGGAATATGCGGTTATCTGCAAATTTATGGGGATCTGGTTGACGGAGAAGGCTTTGCAAGCATGGATAAGGAACCACTGGAAACCAAACGGGGAAATCAACCTTCACCTTAGGTCCAAGGGCTTCTTCACGGTGGTGTTCACAAGCTTAGAGGATAAAGACAGAGTGTTCAAGGGAGGACCCTATTTTTACGTAGTTGCAAGCCTTTACATGCGACCATGGGTGATGAACTTTGTCCCAAAATGAAAAAAAATTCACATCGGTATAAGTATGGATAAGACCTTACTCCCTTCCTTTAGATTATTGGCTACCGGAGTCTCTAAAGGCTATTGGAAACAAGCTAGGGCATTTTATAAAGATCTCAGATGTTATTATAAGAGGAAAATACACTTCCTTCGCCCGGATATGTGTGGAAATGGACTTATCTGGGGCACTTCTGGATGCAATCGTTTTAGAAGTGTATTACAAAGAATGGGGGTAGGCAGTGGATTATGAACACGTCCCATTTAGGTGTTGTAAGTGCCATGAACACGGGAACCTATACATGGACTACCCATTAAACAAACTAGAGAGCAACACGAAAGACACTACAAGCAAAGTTCCTGAGGGTTTTACTAAGGTTGGGGGCAAAGAGAAAGGAGGCAAGCAGTACCAAAAGAAAATTAATGAAGACGGACAACTGAAACACAATAGTTTCAAGATCTTAGAAGAAGAAGTTGACAACAATGGGACAAACCAAGAATCAGAGAATAATCCCACTGAGAAGGAAAGGGGTGCTAACATGGAGGATATACTAGAGAACAACCAACAAAAGGATGATCTGCTGAGCATTATGGAGCTCAGTAGGGACCATGAGATGACCCCAAGTGAGGCTGGAATGGAGGACCATGAATTGCAAGAGATTCTAGAGAGGGAGAATTTAGATCTAGAAAAGTTTTTGGAGCAGAGAATTACCAAAGGGTAGACTCTCTGCCAAAAGAGAAGTTGTACAGGGTTCAACAACTCTTCCTCTGGAGATCACAAATGAAGGGTTCTAGAGTCAAAAGAAACCAGGATAACCAGGATAATAGAGGGGTGAAAACGATGGAGGATACACTGATGCATTCTTCCAAGAACCTGGGTAGGGAAATAGGAAGAAAGAAATAGAATGAGTTGTTGACTGAATGTGGGAAACTTATGATCAACTCAGGTAAGATGAGAGATCTTACCAGTTACTCCTTTACAAACCTTTCTTAATGAAGCTTACAACTTGGAACATTAGGGGTCTAGGAAGCAAAAGGAAACAAATAAATCTTAGCAGTAGAATAAAAGAAGAAAAACCAGATATGGTTTTTATTCAGGAAACAAAATGTTCGATGGACAAGATTAGAGAGATACATAGCAAATGGTTAATTAAGTATGATTATCTAGAGGTTAAAGTGGACAACTCGACGGGGGGATTCTTACGCTATGGGATCCTCAAAACTTGGAATCCTAGATGCTGAAGCTTCTAGGAACTATCTATTGCTGGTGATTCAGCCTTTGGGTGATAAGGAGATCTACATGATCACAAACGTCTATGGTCCTCAAAAAGTAGAATACAAACTCAAGCTTCTCACCTCCCTTGAGGAGGTGAGAGAAAGATATCCTAATATGCCCTGGATTTTGGGAGGGGATTTCAATATGATCAGATCTCTTACAGAGAAAAAATGTGGTACCACAAAACTAGGCAAAGACTCCATTGCCTTCCAGAACTTTATAAATAACATGGGGCTAGTGGACACTGAAATAATAAATGGCACTTTTACTTGGAACAATAAGAGGGGAGTGGATTCTTAAGTCACCTCTAAACTAGATATATTCATAATCTCAGAGGACCTCCTTCTCATGGGCTTTAATATGTCAGCTTTAATCCTTCCATTCGAAGGCTCAGATCACTGGCCTGTCCAACTGGAAGCTACTTTTATGGGTCCATTGAGGGACAGACCTTTTAGGTTTGAAAATTTATGGCTCTCTCACCCTGACTTCACCAGCAATATTGACAAATGGTGGATGGAAGATATGCCCGTTCAAGGCACTAAAATGTTCATGTTACAGCTGAGACTTAAACACATCAAATCTAGGCTTAAAGATTGGAACAAAAAAGAGTTTGGAAATATTTTTAAAGCCAAAAGAGAAGTTGAGCAGAAACTCTAGGGGATTAATCAAATAATCATCACAGAATTTTTTACCGAGGAACAGAAAATTCAAGCTGACTCTCTTTAGAGTGAATGGGAAGATCGGTGCATACAAGAGGAGATTTTATGGAGACAGAAATCGAGGGTGTGATGGATTAGAGAAGGAGAAAGAAACATGAAGTTTTTACATAAATCAATCTTGGATCACAAATCACACAACAAAATTTCAAAACTTAAAGATACTCAAGGGAAAGAGCTCGTCTCTCACAAAGAAATGGAATTTGTCCTAGTTCAACACTTCATTAGCGTAGTAGAGGAGCCTCTCGTCGACAGATCTCGGTTCATTAACAAATTCAAAAAGTACATTCCTAAGCTTGTAAATAGGGAAGACAACCACAATCTTAATAGGTTAGTGTCTGAAGAGGAGGTCAGTGAAGTTATCATTGATATGCAAAATGGGAAAGCTCCTGGCCCGGATGGGTTCAATGTGGACTTCTTCAAAGCTTGATGGAAACAGTCAAACAATATATCCTTGATGTCGTGGAGGACTCTAGAAGATCCAAAATGGTTTTGAAGGATCTTAATGCCTCTTTCATAGCTTTGATTCCAAAGCAGGAAAAAGCTTTGACACCAGACAGATTCAGACCCATAGCCCTATGTTCTGTGGTGTACAAAATTATTTCCAAAGTGATTGCTAACAGACTCAAGCCCATTCTTCCAGCTCTCATATTAGAGGAGCAAATTGGTTTTGTGGAAGGGAGACAGATTCTCAATAACATCATACAAGCTCACGAGGTGGTACACTCTCTTAAGAGGAATAAGCAAGCTGGTATGATCATGCAGCTTGACCTAGCAAAAGCTTATGAGAAGCTAAGATGGTCTTACATCAAGGTAATGCTAAGAGCTTATGGCTTTGAACACAACTGGATAAGATGGGTTATGGCCCTTGTATCCACAGCTAGTTTCTCCATTCTGCTTAATGGCTCTCCCTCTAGAACCTTTATGCCTTCTAGGGGTATTAGACAAGGGGATCCGCTCTCCCCCTTCCTCTTTGTTCTCATGATGGAAGGGCTAGGTAGAGCGATCAAAATGGCAAATGCTGAGGAAGAATCCAGGGTCTGAAACTTACCTCGGATGGTGTTTCTTCTACTCATCAACAATTTGTGGATGACATAATGCTGCAGGGTATTCCCACGGTTAAGGAAGCCATAGCTTTCAAACAAATCCTGAACGACTTTGCTTTTGCCACTAGTATAGAGGTAAGCCTTGACAAATCAAAGGTTTTCTTTTTTAGCATTGACATTGCTATTCAAAGGAACCTCACTAGAATTCTTGGGTTTCAAAGGGATCAGTTACCTTCCAAGTACCTTGGAATGCCTCTTATGGACAAACCTCTAAGCAAGGGAGTGTGGGAGCCGGTAACTAATAAGATTTAGGACAAAGTCAGGGAATGGACTTGTAGGTATTTTAATTTGGCGGGCATCTTGTGCTTACAAAGGCTATCCTACAGGCTTTTCCCATTTTCATGTTTTCAGCTCTTCCTGCTCCTAAAGGAGTTATGTAATTGATCAAGAGTATTCAACAAGATTTTTTTTGGGGCAAAGGGGAAGAGAAAAAGAAGTGGGATTTGGTAGCTTGGGACAAGCTTTTCAAACCTAAGGCCCATGGTGGTTTAGGGCTTCCTGACCATGAAACCCTCAACAGAGTTTCAGGAGCCAAACTTTGGTGGAGGTGGCTTAAGGAATCGGCAACCCCTTGGGCCAAGCTTTGGAAACAGAAATATGAAAATAATTGGTAGGAGAGGGATCATATCAGAATGTCAGGGCTCATCAAGGGCTCCCACGTTTGGAACCTTGCTTGGGAGAATAGAGCCATTGTCCAACAACATAGTTTCTGGGAGATCCGAGCTGGGAACCTAGCACAGTTTTGGGAGGATAACTGGTAGCAGAAACCAAATTTGTTTAGGGAAGAACTAACCGCTCTCAAGAATGACACTGACAACAAAGGTTTACTTATGGTAAGTGACTTCTGGGATCAGGTAAGGAATAATGGGAAATGGAGAATGTGGAAGGATCTTGGTTATAATGAAGAGAGTCCATTGAAGGCCCAAGCGGATTCTCTTGCTCTTGACTTGGAATAGAGGAAGATTTTGGTGTCAGCCTCGTCTAACTAACAAATATGGGGAAGAAACAATGAAGGCACCTTTAACCTCAAAGAAGCTAAATGAATGGCCCTAGGTTATGATTATAAAAACCCTGATCAAGTACAAAAGGACCTTTCGCAGAACCCGCATTGGATGAAAATCAAGTTGTTTATGTGGTTGGTTCAACAAAAGAAAATTATAACTTGGGAGAATCTTCTGAAAAGGGGATTTGTTGGCCCATCCAAATGGCACCTATGTGGATTATAGGAGGAGATGATGGAACACTTACTCAACCTCTTCCTATTCACCTCTACCTTGTGGGATTGGGTGGCCTTGGTCTTTAGGCAAATTGACAAGGACATACTCAACATCACCAACACTTTGAATAATTGGAGGAAAGACTTCTAAGGCAATGAAATCATCAACAAAGCTTGGAATCTAGTTCTAGGCTTTATTATCTGGGATGTCTGGAAAGTATGCAATGGCAGGATTTTCAAGGACAAAACAGGCTCGACCTAGAACATCATTGCCCAAATATTAAGACAACTCAAATATGCAGTTGGAGCCCTTCTACGGAAACTTCTTGAGAACCCTCCTTCACCCTAGGATGCCCGCGTACTGCCGCAGTTGGGTCTCCATTCTTTGGTTCCCCAGGGCATAAACAAGGGTGTGAGCCAAACAACTACTGGTAAAGATATCTAGCAGCCTCCTCCTCATGGTTTTTTGAAAATCAATATAGACAAAGCCTCTAAGGGAAACCCAGGGATGGCTGGATTTGGTGGTGTCATAAGAGATGAGCAGGGGTGCATAAAGGATATCTTTCATAGTCATTTGGGGACTACCACTAATAACATGGCGGAGCTCATGGCCTTAGAGTAGTGCCTGGAAATCCTGATCGAGTAAAATTTACATAATGCCATCATTGGAGCTGACTCTGAATTGGTCATTAATGAAACCAAGAAGATATGTAATGGAACGACACCTGGAAAAGTGTCGAAACATTAGAGGCTATTGCAGGTCTTTCAGCATATTCATTCCGACTTGCGAACCTTGAGAATTGTCAGCTTTGTTCATGTGCGAAGAAGAGACAATATGTTAGCTGATTGTCTCGCGAATGAAGGAGTGCTTTGTAAGGAAAGTTATATTAGGTACACTTGGGATTCAACACCCTCGGGTAACTTTCATGATGATTTTCAATGACAGGCAACCAAAGACATGGAGTACTTCCAAACCACAAGTAATGAGCAGGAGGAATGTAGAAATTCCCACTGTAGATCAACAACTTATGCAATATACTAAAGCAAAATACAAGATCTACTTCTACAACAAACTTTGCGGAAGCTTAATCGAATATGAGCAAGATCAATGAGAACACATATAACTGAGAATGAGAAATCAATCACACATAATACAGAAGAAATAACCCAGGGAAAGCCTCAGCCTAAAACCCCAATCTCTATATTATCATACAAGTGGAAATATGTTCAAGATACAAAAAGAATTAGCTCACAAGCTATCCTGCTCTCTCTGCAATTAAACAATATAGCTCACAGACTCAGTAGATAAGAGATATGCCTTTCCTCAGCCCTCCAAGCCTCCTATTTTCTAGCGCAATTTTTCTTGGGGTCATATGATGCCACATGTGTGAATTAGCCTCATCACACACAAAAACTGAAGAAGTAACTGTGCAATCCTCAAGGAAATAATTCCTTGTGCATGCAAGAGATATTCATAATGGAATATTCTAGCAATTGATAGTAGTACATTGTCCCTCCATATGATCTTACCTGGGTCTATGTCTGAATTGACATGCATGAGTTATTTATGAGAGAATATTCTATTATCTAAAGTGCAGCAGTTACATGCATGCATGCATTAACTAACTGAACTCACAATTAATTCAACAAACTGTTTGAATTAATCTAACTAGACTTGACTCAGTTAACTAAGCCAACTAATTACAACTCATCCTTATCTCTTTAAGTGATGGATAAATTCCTCAATTAATGGAGAAATTGTTGCATGTCCTCACATAGACTTCATGTTTGCTTTTCTACAACTAATTAACTCATGGTGAATTAATTAATTATTTTACAAATAGCTGCTAAGATCAAATTCGAATTTTTACTTCTCTACTTTAGTTCAGGGAATAACTAAAATAGGAAGGTATCCCGAAATGCTATTTATAACAGTACTAAATTTAACACTTCTATACTTAGCATTTCTTGTTGCTATTTTCAACAAGGAAGACAAGTGGAAGTTGGAGAGGTCGGAGGTAGGAGTAAATTCTTACCGTCTATCCCACAATCAATGCTTAAGTCAGAGCTAACTACAGGGGAGGAGTACATGGTAAACAACGAGCTCGTTGAAGGGTCGCCGACCATAGGTTTTGATGGCCTTCGTTATCGAATGGCTATCGGGTTTGAAAATGATCGAAGGTTAAGTCTACAAGTGGACCTAGAGATTTATAGATCAATGGTTTATAATCTTTATCGGCTCCATAAAGCGGGTAAATATTGTGCTAGTTTCCAATCCGATATCATTGAGGACCATCAGATCAAAAGGGGCTTGATTAATGGATCGGGTTTTAAAAGTGATTAGAGGTTAAGTCTTAGGGCGGACCCAAATTTTTATAGACCAATGGCTTATAAACCTTATTAGATTCGTGAAGTGGGTAAGAATTGTGCATGTTCCCGGTGCGATATCATTAAGGACCGTCGAATCATATGAGTTCTTTATCGAAAGGATATTGGGTTTCAAAATGGGTGGAGGTTAACTCCAAGAGAGGACTTGATGTTTTATACACCATTAGTTTATTTTCTCTGTCAGCTCCGTAAAGCAAGTAAGGGTTGCGTAAGTTTCCGATGCGATTTCTTTAAAGACCATCAGATAATTGGGGTTCTTATCGAATGGTTATCGGGTTGTATAATAGTCGAAGTCTATATGTTTATAAAAGAAACAAGGATAGATAGGCTAACAAGTAATCTAGTCGCTCCCCAACGGAGTCGCCATTTTGTTATACGGGAATAGTGTCCACACGGATGCTGCTATTCCCACTAAGATGGGTGGCTATCTTAGAAACAAACAATCAAAGGCTACTATTGATTCCTTTTATGAAAATAGATGAGAGGAGAACCAAGAGGGCCAACCTAAGTCTTGCGATCAATTCCCTCTCCTTCTTTATAGAGTTTTGCTGCTTGCTCTTTGTCTGCTCAGCTTCAAAAGGACCTGTAGAATCACAACAACATACTACTGTGCAAGAAACAAGGATCTAAATTCATAAATAATGCAGGATCAGATGTACATTAACCATATACAAGCATATATAAACAAGTACACCAGAATATGGAAGGAAACAAGAATAGCTTTATTCAGATAAAAAGTAGCAAGAGGATTACCACCATGAGCATCTCTGACCCAAGATCATCCTCCAGCTAAGAAGCCCTTCTTTACCTCAAGCAAAGCAAAATCACCCAACACTGTGAATGTACACCAGAATACCAACAACACTTCTCTATAAGTTACAAAATTCCAGCCTCTGGATCTCTGTGAAGAGGGATCCATATATAGATGATTGCAGAGAGGTGAGTCATATTTTGGATCTTGATTAGTGTCTTCTCTCTAATAGTTCCTACTTCCACTTGGAGAATGAAGATCTCTTACTCATCCTTGGTCGAAAATGGAGTGGCAAGTGTCAGAGGGGAAGCTTCTGGAAGATTCCATGATCTTCCACCGCACATTTTGGTCCCTGCCATTTGTCCATTCCTGACCATCGCACCCTACAAAGGATCAAAACAGTACGCATCACACCCTGTACATTGGGAAGGTGATATGCATCGCACCCTCTGCATGGAGCTTTCAGTATGGTCCAGTTTTGACCATTTATGAGCAGTTTTCAGTGGAGAACTTCTGGGAGATGATGTAATCAGTTGACCTTGTTCCTTTAGGCAATGAAGCAACCCTTTTAGGGAATTAAGAGCCCTCAGTTTATGGACATTTGTGATTAGGGTTGAAGTGCCCAAAAATGTCTATAACAGTTGCCCCCTAAAGCATGAGGTCATTAATCATTTTTGATGTCGAGTGAAATGCTTTACTATGAGTGTTACACAGTAATTTGTCACCGTTGGTCACCGTCCCTGATTACCCTTTCTTTCGCACATTGGAGGACACATTTATGGACCTGTGACCAGTGACACAACTTAAAAACACTTGCATTGGATTCTCCTGAGTATGAATTTCAAATTCCCTGAAGACACCTTTTGCAGATTAGCCCTAAAAACTGCCCTTTTTCCATTAGCGCGGGTCTACAGTGTCTTACCCGCGCCAATGGCTCAGTTCCTCGTAAGAGGGCGCGTCCATGGACGCTCTGTCATAGGGCAAAGCCCGCGCCACCTAAATTTGGTTATGATTTTTAGCCAGCGCGCACTCATATTTTTTTTCCTCTTTGTTCATGGAGTTCTCTGAGGGAAAAATCTCATGGAAGTGGTCGAGTGTCATCTTTTTATCCATGACAACCAAGTTCAGTGGCTATTCAGGGATAATGCTAAATCTTCAGTAGGTGTCCTGATACAATGCATACTCCTTCCTCCTCCATCTATAAATGACTGTCCCCCTGCATTAAACCAACTAGTTTTGCTAAAGCTATTGTGAGTGCTAAGATAATGTTGGAGTGATAGTGAGAATTGAGAAGTATAGAAGAGTTATGCTGCCAAAATATTGAGAGAGAAGAGGTCACTTTGCAAGGTGTATTTAGCTGCTGGCCCAATCAGAGGAGGTTCAACGTCAGAACCTTTGGTTGTAATCTTTCTCTGTTTTTACTGATTAATAGACGACTATCATTATGGTTCCACTCATGTGTCTTTTAATGGTATTTGAGTTATATCTTGTCTGACCGATATATAATTGCATATGTTGGACTTTACGCTTGTATTTGTATTGTTCTTTGCGTGTGCAGGTGTCCATTCACGAGGAGCGTGAGGATCATGACCAGCCAGAGCAAAAGAATGGGAACGACGTTTCTTCTACAACAACTAGCGTTGGATTCCAGGTAGACCATCTTGATCGATCTCTGATTTATGCAATTAGGAACCTGCGTGTAGCGTTGTGTGATTGTTGCTAGACCCGTGTTGGGCTAGTGGGATCGCCTCTGTCCGCAGAGGGGATTTACCAGTTCAACAATTTGGCGACTCCGCTGGGGAGAAGCTTGTTGTTTGTTTTTGTGTTGTTTGATTTGTAAACTATAGACGGAGCCTGAAGAGCAACCAGATAGCCTTCGAAACACTAATGCCATGCAATAGTGAAGTAGATCAACGCCACTTCAGTCAATCTCCGGTTTAGTTTACAAACTGAACAATTTCAACCTTGCCTTGCATGTCAATTTTTCTCTTGTTTACTAGCTTGAATAGCTTTCTGGGTTGAAGTTCTTGCTATTTCTTGCTTGCTGCCCTTTTTAGACGCTGTAAACCAAGCCTGGAACCTCCTGTTTTGTTTTTTTCCTGGCAAACTTGATTAGCGCGATTTTTCTCCTGACAGTCGCGTTGGTTGGCGCCTGTTGCTCTCAGACAACCCGCGCCAATCTCTGTATAGCGCGAGTTGCAGTCTGACAGTCGCGCCAGACTGGTTAATTTTGTTAATTACCTTGTTTGTCAGCCTTTGAGCTTGGATCTGTCTTTTTGCTTCTTTTACACCTCCTGGAAGTTTGTTGGACTGTTATCTGGCTGGTTGTTCTTTTCATCCTGCAGTTGTTCGCCTTTTTCCATCGATTTTATATCTTAGCCCTTGTGGCTTTGCTTATCGAGCCTTCTGTCAGAGTTATGGTTTGCTGATCCAGTCGGTTTATTAGTTGTTTTCCACATTCCTCTGGTAGTTGTACAAGTTTTGCATTATATGCTGCAAGTACCTCACTTTTAGCTTGTTAATTTCTTTCCTGACTTCATTGGGACTTAGATTACATAGTTCTTTGAAGATCTTGGTGTTTTCTTTGCTTTGGTAGGTCATTTTTCATGTTTCAGATCTGGTTCTAGATTCCTTTGAGTGAATTATCTGTTTTTTGCATGTCTCTCGAAATTTGTTAAGTGCATCATACTATTTTCAAAGAAAAGAAAAAAAATATTTTTGCTTTTCATTAATTAGCATTTTGTGTTAATTTTTGCTTTTAAAAAGAAAAAGAAAGAGATTTTCCTTTCTTGTTATTAGATGCATTAGGATTTTTGTGATTGTTTTGTTTGTATGAAAATCTCAACTCTTCTGTAGATAGAATTCATTCAACGAAACGATACAATTTTCGCATATAGTTACATTTAGGGAATTTCAAGAGACCACATACAGTAAGACCGAAAACTGAAACTTAATCAAAGATAAACCATAAAATGAATTCAATGAACCTAACAATGCATTGAAACTTAACGCTCACATTCTAGAGGTCTAGGTTAGCGACGTGTTCTGGCGTCTTTAAACCTGGTAGTTTATCGTTGAGTGGTTGGGTGATTCCTCCACGGTGAAATGGTAGGTGCCAGTACGGATTGTGCTCCCACGTACCGTCGAGTATATATTGGGAGACCCCTATAGGCTTGCAACCTTTGATCCATAGGAAGCTGAGTCTGCCGCCCTACAAACTGTAATGCACTGAACACAGCATTCGAGAAGATTGACTGCCGTACGTGAAGTCCTTGGTGTTCATCTGATCGCCAAGGTGTATATAGCAGTTTTACGGATTGTTTGGCAAACCTTTTACCTAGTTCTCCAGAGTAGTCACTTTTGATCCTTTTCAGACTTTCTAAAAGAAAAGGTGTAAGTGAGCAGCTTGTCACTTCGTGCTCATTAAACAATCGAAGGAGACTAGAGTCATCTTTTCGTCCTTTTCTTGACTCTTTAAAAATGAAAAGGTCAAGTTCAGTGTCTTAAAATTTATCTAGCCACGATCACATATAACCCGGTTAAATTTTGTGTACGCTAGTTTGAGCAGGATTTCGTTTTTCCTATGGCAACTTTTCCCGGGTTCACCAACCTAAGTTCCCCTCCTGCCGGGAATCCTAGCCAATTCCCTCCTCAAGGGAATGTTGGTGCTCTTTATATGGCAACATTATCTCTTCCGGGGTTAACTGTCGGGTTGCCTGTTCAGTTATTTTCAAACCCTGTGGTCCCCACTGTGTCGGCTGATACTCTATCAGTCCCTCCACCTGCACAACATCATGTTGAACCTAAGGTGGACCCCTCCCCTTCGACGCCTACTTCTACGTCTCCTTCTTGTACTTCGCCTGGTGAAAGTATCGTTTCGAGTAACCAGGTGGCTAAGAAGAAGAAGAAGAAGACTAAGAAGAAGAAGTCTCCTAAAGGAGCGGCTACAAACACAACAGAGACTACAAGCACAACTGTTGCTCCATCACGGACACCACAAGTCGGACTCCTTCCCACTCCTCTGCGGAAGGTTAAGTTTCCTTGTCTATTATTCAAGGAGGACCATCTTCTTCGTGATTGTCCTGGCATTTCCAAGGTCTTAGAAGTATAGTCCCGCAATCCAGCTCGTCCTTCATCGTCCACTGAAGCTCATGGCGATGCTACCTCACCCGTTGGGACTAGTAAGGGAAAAGGGAAGATTCGATTCCCTTGCAAACTTTGTGAAGGCAATCATCCCCTTCACCTTTGTCCACTCATGAATAAGGCCTCCACGGTCTTGGAACGTCTTGCGGTTCCCTCACCTCAACTCCCCGCTGGATATCAGCGTCTTTCTGCAGCTGCAAATCGTCCTCCTGCTGACCACAAGGTTGGTTTACACACCTCTCTTGTTTAGCCTCCTCTTCCTAAACCTGGCCCTACCCAACCTGTTCCCGACCAACCATTGGTTGGAGAGCGTGTCGATTCGAGTTTACCACCCGTTGACCACCCTGTTCTGGAAGAGCATCATGATCATGTTCTCCTTGTCTCATCAGATTCTCCTGAGTCCGAAAGCGATCTTCTTATCCCTGTTGACTCAGAGGGTCCTTCTTCAGTTCCTTTAGAACAGGGGGGCAATCATATGATTCCCCTGCCAAGTAGTTCAATTGTTTCCTTCGACTGGAGTCACTTGACTACTTTCCGCCTTCCATCCCACGTGCCTTTCCAGATTACAGTACATGCCTATGATACGGCAATACCTGGCACTGTCCTGGATGAAGGTGCATCTGTCAGTCTTATGCCTTCTACTACTTGGCAAGCTTTAGGTTCCCCGCCACTCAGGCCGGTCACGCAGAATCTATTGGCTTTCGACGGCAGAGCATGTCCATCTCTAGGAGTCCTCTCGAAGTTCCCTATTACTTTGGGAGGCAAAACCGTCTATATAGATGTGTTGGTTACCCAAGGTGCTTTAGATTTCCATCTTCTCCTTGGTCGTGACTATATTTATGCCATGGGGGCCCTCGTCTCTTCACTTTTCCGTGTGGTTTGCTTTCCACACGATGGAAGGATTGTAACTATCGATCAATTATCGTTCTTTAGTCC
>APFE030909602.1:0-41778 GCA_000404065.3 Pinus taeda | reverse complement strand
AGCTATTGTACGCGTCAAATGAAGATCATATGCTAAAGTTACGACCCCGGGAAGTTGATGTACCAACTTACCCCCAAGCGGGGCCCACAGTTTGGCGTTTCATCTCCTAGGGTTAGGTTTTGGAATGTTAAGGGTTTTTCATTGTTTCTCAACAATAAATAGGCCTTCGAGCCTCATTGTAAGTCAGTTCAGAGGCATGTATCCAACACATCTCTTCTCAGAGATAAGCTACCATCGCCCTAGCTAGTTTATTTCCATTTCTGATTGTAAGCATATTTCAGTATTTTCCATTAATGAAATGAAGTATTATTTCCGCTGCATATTTGTGTATATGGTTATCTTTGTAATTTGTTGCGTTCCTGTTTAAATCCGAATCAGCTGAGGATGCAGTTTTTGGATGTGTTTGTATGGACGATTTCGTTTTGCATTGTTTGTATGGCCGATACATTTATATGGTCGATTTTATTGTTTGTATGGTAGATACATTGCATGCTTTTGAATGAGAGCAATCTGTAATGTGAACAAACACGTATACTGTGATTTTTGTGGTTGCTGCAGGCGATTGGTCATATAAGTATGCATGGTATAACAAAGATTGCCAAAAGGCCGAGCCATTTGAGGAAATGTGCTGCTTGTTTTTAGTGTTTTCTTTTATATATACAGTGCAGGGTGTTAGGCATATATGGAGCATTATAAGAATGTTGCCTAAAAAAATACATTAAGAAAACCAAATTCCATCATGAATATATTGTTTTCTTATGCATTTTGTTTTCCAGACAGAGTTTAGTATGTTGAAAGAGATATAAAGGTGCTTGACTGTTTGGATAGGGGATTTAACATTGTGTTGCTGCAGAGAAAGGGTAAACAGAGGCCAAGAAAATTGAATTAAAATTGTTGCAGAAGAGCAGGTAAGCTTCTCTGATTTCGGAATTTAATTTTGAAAAGAGCAGTAGTTGTAAATTGTTATTGTTAAGATGAAATTAATGACGGCATAAGCATATATCCAATGGTTTTCAAAGACAATGTCAGTAATAATAGAGCCCAAATTTCCAATAGAGAGATGGAAAAAGGAAACCATAGAGAAACTTTACCAGGAAGGATTGATAGGATTTTTGCAAAAGTTTGATGGCCACGGTGAGGAGATAACCAGGGAATTCATAAACAACTACAGGAATACCTTTCCCAAGCTCTAGATCTCCTAATGATACGTGAAAAACATCACAAAGGCCTGCACTTCAAGGAGAAAGCATGGACTTTCTTCCTTAAAAAGAACCGGAAAGGGACTTTTGACAGAACCAAGGGGATACCAAGGGAATGGTTCAATGAACCATGGGGTGAGTTGGTTCTAGTTATACAAAAAATTTTGACATGTGATAGAGGATATAGTGTTGTCCACCTATATCATATCTGACTTTTACAACATATTAAGGGAGAATATAGAATTAACTTGCCATATTTTCTCTTTAGAAGCCTCTTGAGGATGATTGAAATAGTGAGACATGAACACAGGCCCAAAGCAGCACAAATTTACCACCAGGGATTGATAAAGATCCTGGTTGAGTATCAAGTAAGGTCACAAGGCATATTTTGGAGGGAGTTCATGACTAGAAACTAGTTTAATGAATAGGTTAATGAAGTGCATGATAAAGTAGAGCAGGAAAATAGAGGATTGATGATTTCACCCTTGTATCTTAGGACTAGAGCTAAACAGCAAAGTATCATAGCCATGTAGGAAAATGAAGTGTCTATTATTTCTATTCCTAGGAGATTTAGGAATAAAAGTCCCATTGACACAGAAAAGGAAGTAGACACATATTCCACAAGAAAACAGGTAGAGAATGACATTGCACAGGAAGTATTTGAGAGAGATTATTCATATGATAATGTAGCAGCATCATCATTAATCGAAACCACACAAGATTTTGAAAAATAAATAAATTTGGGAAGAATGAGGGACTTAACTCACCAACTAGAAATTAGTAAAATCATGGAAAAACAATTGAAAGAGGAAAACAAGGCAAGTAAGCAAGATAATACTAGGTTGGTCAAGGCAAATGAAAAGTTAAATGAAGAGCTAGGGAGATTAAAATGGAAGAATGATCTACTTTCTAAACATGCATTTAAATGGTTAAAGGAAAAGAATATGTGGCAGGCAAAGTATGAGAAGCAGAAGGTAAAGGCAGCTTTGTTCAGGGAAGGACATGACTCAGTTTGGATTTTTTGGTCATGGCAGCACAACAAGAAGCATCTACAGAAACCGCATCTACTATAGAGAGAAGAATATCAAAGAGGAATAAGTGAGCATGGGGACATGCTTGATAATCAGCAAGGGGGAGATGTTGGCCCTCAGTTTTGGTCTTGTTTTTGTTCTAAGAAACTTACTAATCCATTTATTTTCCATCCATTTTTCATTTTATCCATCCCATTTTGATGTATTTCATATCCATTCAGGTATTTAATTTTAATTTTTCAAATTCTAAAGTCTTTATGAAAATTTGGTTTTAAGTGCAAAAATTTACAGATTCAGAAATTCCCGTAATAGCTATATGGTTGATATGGTTGCAGGAGACTTGGGAAAGAATTCGATGCATGAATGGACAACTTGGGAACTAGTACTAAGCCAGCTATGCTTAGTTCAAACAGAACAAGCTTTATTAGGCCCATTTAGTGCTAGTCAATCATGACTAGTCATTCAAAAATCCCATAGAAATAGGGTAGTTTTGAGATTTTATGGGATTGACCATACCTCTTGGGATGGGATTGATGAATTTGACTTAGATATATGGATAAGAGTAGATGGGTTTGTTTGAATGATTATAAATCAGTTTGTTTCATGAGACTTCTATTTAAAAGCCAAGACTTTGATGGCTTATGTATTGACTTTTTATACTTTTATGCTGAGACACTTTTGGATTGGAAAGCTAATTTGAAGACTTGTTATATTATTATTTTGCTGTTAAATGATATGGATGTGTGACTGAATTTGAAGCTTCTTATATCACTCTTCTAAGTGTGCAAAGCAAGGTTGGAGGGCCCCCATTCCAAGCTAAGTACACTTCCTTGTTTAAACTAGTTTTATTTCCTGTAATCTGGTTATTGTAGAACTAGTTTCTATGCTTTATTTCAGATTGATTTATGGTTAATATATGGTGATTGATTTCATTAGATCTTAGCTTATTCATCATTTCATTAAGTTGGAAAACAAAGTGCTCAAGTTGAGCACTCCTTCTATTAACTTGGTGAATTGTAACTAGTTTCCTTTGATTGCATGCAAGTAGTTTTCTTATGTATTTTTGGCATTGAGGTGAATGAATTATGATGAAACATATCATGTGTCTCTTAAGCTAGGAGCCTTCTTTCATTAATAATTTATCCATATTAAGTTATTAGTTTCAATCTCTGATTCATTAAGTAGTAATTGAGGCAGAATTGGATTTCTTAAGTTAAGAACCATTTCAGTGTTTTTCCTCTTTTCACACCAATTAAATTGGGATTGTAATATGTATTTCTTTAGTTTTTGAAAAACTTATCTTTCAAGGTTTGTTTACATCTGATATTCACACATAGTGAACTTGCCTCAAAGTATTACCAACCCGGATTGATAAGAAATATTTGTGTTAATTTCAGTAAACAAATTAGCTCAACAATTATTACCAGCCTAGATCCATATTAACTCAAGATCTATCAAGCACCTAAAGGGCTCAACTATATTAAGGTGCAAACCTATGTTTTGATTGCAAAACTTGAGGAAAGGTTTGCAACTTGAGAGAGATTTCATCCCTCCCTCGATCTAGAATTAAGATGGATCTAGGCTGGTTTTTAAATAAGTTCGAATTTGATTAAAAATGTTAAATGTGAAACATTAAGTTTACATTTAAGTTTACATGTTTACGTTTACATTTACATGTTTATGTTTTTACATGAGATCTATGTTGGTTTTTAGATAGGATCGACATTTGATTAAATATGTTAAATCTTAAGTTTACAGTTACATTTACATGTTTATGTTTACATTTACGTGTTTACATTTTTACATGAGATCTACCACCATACACTTCATAACCAAATGGTCTAGCTCATAACAAAGTGGTTTCAAATTTTGTCAAGCATAAATGTTTAACATTTAACATTTAATGTAATGTCAATTTCAACCCTAACAAAAAATCGATATAATTATTATTTATAAATAAAATATCATTTTAGCATTGGTTTTATAGAAGCTAAGTGAAATTCGTTTCATGTGAGAGTGTGAAGTGAAATAATTAAAGTAAAATAGTTAATTTAACTTTGGAACACTCTAGATTTTGAATAAAGTATTTTAAAATATAGTATAATATTGTTATTTTTTACAATAAAATTACTCATTTTTTATTTGACTAGCCATATGTAACATTAATGTAAATATTTTGACTTTGTAAAAATAAAAATAAAATATGGTAGAGATGTGTAACTTAATGTACAGTAATATAATGTACACATTTTAACTCACAAAAAAATAACCCTATAGAAATTAATAATAATAAAATAAAAATGACCCACGGTACTGACCCATTGTATTCAAGTGGAAGATAACCTATTTAAGAGGAAAATTAAACTAGTCTATATCCATCTTAGTTTGATGTTATATTTAGATACATAATTAGGTGAAAAAATGAATGCATCTAGTGCAAGCAATAAAATAAGATTAGAAATCACCATCTACACTAAAATCAATGAATTTAGTGCAAGCAATCAAATAGGATTAGAAATCATTTACATTGAAATCAACGCATCTAGTGCAAGCAATCAATTATTATTAGAAATCAACATCTACATTGAAATCAATGCATCTAGTGCAAGCAATAAAATAGGATTAGAAATCACCATCCACACTAAAATAAATGCATTTAGTGAAATCAATCAAATAGGATTAGAAATCATCTAAATTGAAATCAATGCATCTAGTGCAAGCAATAAACTAGCATTAGAAATCAACATTTATGCTAAAATCATTGCATCTAGTTCAAGGAATCAAATAGGATTAGAAACCACCATCTACACTGAACTCAATGCATCTAGTGAAAGAAATATTCTTCCCTCTCGCCCCCCATCTATATCTATGTCTCCCTCCATCTGTCCTTCTTTGTCTCTCTATCTCAACTCCCCAAACACACACCTCTCACTCCATATCTATCAATCTCTCTGTCCCTCACTCCCTCTCTCCATCTCTCTTTTATTCCCTCTCTTCAATTTCCATCTAATATATATCTATCTCCATTTGTCTATCTATATCCCGCCCAAAACATACAGTCTCTTTCTCCAATCTATCTATCCCTCCCTCGTCCTCTCCGCCCCTCTCTCTCTCTTCCCCTTCTCTCCCTCTCCCATGCTTCTATCTCTCATTCCTCATTGTGTCCTTTCTCCCTCTCTCTCCATCTTCTTTATCACTCCCTCTCTCTCTCTACCTTTATCTCTCTATTTATTTCTTCTTACCTCCCTCACTCTCCACCTTTCTCTCTCTATTTCTTTCTTCTTACCTCCCTTTCTCTCCCTCTCCAACTTCATCTCTCCTTCCCTCCCTCTCTCCACTCTCTGAAATCCTCTCTCTCTTCCTTCCTCTCTCTCCCTTTCTCTCCCACCTCTCCATCTCTCTCTCTCTCTCTTCACCCTCCAACTCTATTACTATATCCCTCTCTCTCCTCTCTCTCCCTTTCTCCCGCATTCTCTCCATCTCTCCTTCTTTGTGTCTTTATCTCTCCCCCAAATATACACACTTTCTCTCCATATCTCCCTTGTCACTACCTCTCTCTCTCCAATTCTCACTCTCTATGGCTTTCTTCTTCCCTCTCTCTACCCTCCTCTCTCCCTCCCTCTCTCGTCCTCTCTCTCAAGTCCACTCTCTAGTACTCTCTCTCTCTCTCTCTCTCTCTCTCTCTCTCCAACTATGTTACTATATCCCTCCCTATCTCTTTCTCTCCCCCATTCTCTCGATCTCTCCTTATTTGTCTCTTTATCTCAACCCTAAACATACAATCTCTCTCTCTATCCCTTGTCACTAGATCTCTTTCCCCCTCGAAGAGGCTGAATTCTAAGGCATTGATCTATCTTTTCTATCTTTTTGTGAGCTGGTTTCATAACATTTGGTATCAGAGCTTTGGATTCTAAGGTTTCGTTGCTCCAAATAGGTCATCGTGGCATTTTCACTATAACTTTTTTTCTATGACGTTTCAGAAGCGAAAGAAAACCCATTTGAGATGAATTCACACTAAACCTCAAGTCTAAATTTCAGAGCTTTTCATGCTATATTTTCGGAGATATGATCTGAGGAAGTTGGTCTTTTTGTAAACTCTTGAATTACATTCCAAACAGGTGACCTGGGGAAAATCGTCATAAATTTCTCTCTGAGCATCAGATTGAAATTTCGTAAGAAGGTACAGAAAGAGGATGGACTGTAGTTTCTTGTATATATTTTTTAGAGCCAAAGGTCTAAACAGGGACACATGGCATGTCGTACAAGTTCGCTCTTCTAAACTAGTCTATAATCAGGTCACTATGGGAGATTTGGCATAACTCATCCTTGGAGAATCCAATTGGGATCAGACTGGTGGCATGGGAAAGAGGACATAGAGGGCTACTACAGGCCACAATTTCAGAACTAGATGATCCAAAATTACAGAGATACATCAGAGGCAATATCGAGCTCCTACAAAGTGAAAAAAGGTGTGTATATTTTTTGTAAATTTTTTTCTTAAGCTTGGTTTGAAATATTATTTTGAAGGAATTCAAAGGGCATAGAGAGCATTATTATTGATAATTGATGCCCCGAGGAAAGAAAATGCAAACACCTAGTAAGCAACCTGAAATCTCTAGCATGACTCATGCAGAAGAGGAAGAAATGCTACATGATATATCAAAATTACAAGACCAAGTGCAACAAATTTCACTCTCACAAAAGCTAATAGAAGCTAAGATAAATGGTGTGGAATCTAAGATAAAGGGCATGGAAGCTAAGATTGACGAATTGAAGATAGATTTGAAGACAAATTTGACAAAGTTTCTACAAGAAATACTTCCTAATGGTGAAAGGGTAGCAAAGGAAACTCATGATGCGAACAAAAGAAATTTTAATCATGATTTCATAGACTCTAATGTTGGATCGAAGACCCACCATATTCCAAAAATCGATATGAGGAAGCTTGATGGCAAGGATCCCACAACATGGATATTACAGATGGAGCAATTTTTTGATCTCAATAATGTCCAAAACACACAAAAGGTACATATTGCAACTCTATATTTGGAACCAAATCAATTTGTATGGTATCAATGGCTTTGCTCTCGTAAAAAAATTATCACTTTGGCAATTTTTACAGAAGAATTGAAAACACATTATGAGGACACAAAAAGAAACACTTTTTTTAGCCAATTGATAAGTCTCAAACAAAAGGGTTCAATAATGGAGCACATTGAGGAGTTCCAAAAATTGAACATAAGGGTAAAAAATATTCTAGAGAAGCATAGGATTGATGTGTTCATAGGGAATTTAAAGGATAATATCCAACATGATGTTCGCCTTTGGGAACCTGATTCATTAGAGAAGGCATTTAGGTTAGCAAGAAAAATGGAAAGCAAAATTATGGCAACCAAGAAGCATACCACTCACAACTAAAAAGATGGAAGTGTTGTTGCCCCTAGTCTTCCACAACCTATAAGGTTGACACCACAACAATTGGAAGAAAAAAGAGCAAAAGGGCTTTGTTACAGTTGTGATAGCAAATACACTAAAGGTCATAAGTGTGCTAAGAAGAAATTATTCTACATAGACTGTGAAGAGGAAGAAGAAAAGGAGCAAGAAAGGTCAAAAGAAGAGGATATACTCCAGGAACAAAGCCTAGAGAAAGAAGAAATGAATCCGACCATATCTTGTAATGCATTGGCTAGAATTGCCACTCCTCAAACCATCAAGATAGAAAGACAAATGAAGAAGAAAAATGTAATAGTTTTGATTGATTCAAGAAGTACCCACAATTTTATTCATTGTAAGGTAGCAAAAGAATTGAATTTCTTCCTATATCCAGCACTAGAGTGTCAAGTGATGGTTGCAAATGGAGGAACAATAAATTGCTCTAGAAAGTGCCATAATATCAAGCTATCCATCAGAGAATATGTATTGACTAGCCCAATGCTTTCCATTCCAATGGGAGGTGCTGATGTTGTACTAGGAGTCCAATAGCTACAATCCTTGGGTACAATAGCTTTTAATTTTCAAGAACTTTTCATGAAATTTTATGCAGAAGGAAACGAATTTGAATTAAAGGGTATTGCAGGGAAACCGGGAAATATAATCAAATCTAACGGTATGACAAAGCTTCTTAAAAATTAACAAAGATGTGTAATTTCACAATTATGTTCGCTAGATGTTTCCACATCGAAATCATATATTTCTCCAGATCTCCAAAAAGTCTTGGACAATCATTCCAAGGTATTTGAGACTCCCAAAGGTCTCCCACCTATTCGTGATCATGATCATGCTATTCATTTGATTCCAAGAAGTGTTCCTCCAAACATGAGGTCTTACAGATATCCCTATGCCCAAAAGAGTGAAATTGAACGTATGGTAAGTTTCCCATTCCTGTCATTGATGAATTACTGGATGAATTGCATGGATCAATTTACTTCACCAAGTTGGATCTTCGTTCAGGATATAATCAAATCAGAATGAAGACTGAAGACATTCCGAAAACAACACTTAGAACTCACGAGGGTTATTATGAATTTTTGGTCATGCCTTTTGGCCTTACCAATGCACCTTCTACATTTTAAGGTTTGATGAATTTCATTTCTAAACCCTTCCTTAGAAAATTTGTGTTAGTATTTTTTGATTATATACTAATCTACAGCGAGTCTTGGAATGATCATGTTGAACATGTTGACAGGGTGCTACAACTATTGGAGGAGAAACAATTATATGCAAAATGATCCAAATGTTCCTTTGGAGTACAAGAGGTGAAATATCTGGGTCATATTATATCTCATGAAGGAGTTAAGGTAGACCCTAGAAAAATTAAAGCCATTAAGGAATGGAAAATCCCCACATCCATAAAGAATTTGCGAGGATTTCTCAGGTTGACAGGGTATTATCGCAAGTATGTTAAGAATTATGGGAGAATAGCAGCACCTCTAACAACATTATTGAAGAAAGATGAATTTTCATGGACTCCAGAAGCAACAAAGGCCTTCGAACATGTTAAAGAGGCAATGTGCCTAGCACCAGTCTTAGCTACACTGTACTTCACAAAAACTTTTATTGTGGAATGTGATGCTTCAGGAAATGGAATCGGTGTTGTTTTAATGCAATATGAAAGACCCATTTCTTTTGAAAGTCATCCAATCAAGGGAAAGTTTTTACACAAAGCTATTTATGAGAAGGAAATGTTGGCAACACTACATGCACTTAAGAAATGGTGACCCTACCTAATGGGAAGACACTTCAAGGTAAAAACGGATCATGATAGCCTTAAATACTTTTTAGAACAAAGATTATCCTCTAAAGAGCAACAAAAGTGGGTCACAAAGATGTTGGGTTATGACTTTGAAATCATCTACAAAAAAGGGAAGCAAAATGTGGTGGCAGATACACTCTCAAGAAAGGATGAGGATGTGGAAGAATTGTTGTGATCCATTTCTATTATCCAACCAGTTGGATAAACGAAGCAAGGGAGGAATGGAAGAATGATGAAGAAGTGTGGGCACTTATTCGAAAGTTACAAAAAAAATCCAGTACATCTGATACATTTAGTTGGAAAAATGATTCATTATGGTACAAATATCGCTTATACCTTTGTAATATTTCCCAACTCAAACAAAATATTCTTATGGAATTGCACACTTCTCCCTTAGGAGGGCACTCAGGATTTTTAAAAACTTACCACAGGGTTCAGAAGGAATTTTTTTTGGATGGCCTTAAATCAGATATTCAAAAGTTTGTGGCGGAATTTTTAGTTTTCCAACAAAATAAAGTTGAAATAATTAAGACCCTGGGTCTATTACAACCTTTATCCATTCCAAGCCAGCGTTGGGAGGAGGTTTCGATGGATTTTATCACAAGTTTACCCAAGTCTAAGGGAAAGAGTGTCATCATGGTGGTCATTGACAAACTTACCAAGTATGCACACTTTTGTGCATTATCACATCCATTTAAGGCTAGTACAGTTTATACTACATTTATGGAAACAATTCAAAAGCTACTTGGAAACCCAACGATTATTGTAAGTGACAGAGATCCCATTTTCACTGGAAAGTTTTGGACATAATTATTTTCTTGTCTCGGTACTCAGTTAGCTCATAGCTCATCTTATCATCCTCAATCTAATGGGTAAACTAAGATGGTAAACAAATGTTTGGAAGGATATCTTTGTTGCTCTGTATCTGATGAACAAACACAATGGGTCAAATGGTAGCCTCTAGCTGAATGGTGGTATGACACTTCCTTCCATACAGCAACAAAAATGACCCCATTTATGGCACTTTATGGATATCAACCACCATCCATCACATCATATTTAAGAGAAAATTCTAAGGTTCAAGCAGTGTAACATCACATCGAGCATCAACAACAAGTCCTCCAACTCTTAAAGGATAACCTCGTGCTGGCGCAGAATAGAATGAAACAACAGGTAGATCAACATCGCAGCGAAAGAATTTTTGATGTAGGTGATTGGGTATTCCTACACCTACAACCATATAAACAAATTTCCCTCAAGCAAGCTAACAAGGATAAGAAATTATCACTAAATTATTATGGTCCATACAAGGTGTTGCAAAAGATTGGTATTATGGCATACAAATTGGAGCTTCCTGTAGCTTCTCGAGTGCACCCAGTTTTCCATGTTTCATATTTAAAGAAGGTTATAGGTGACAAGCTCCCAATTCAAACAATATTGCCAGAACTTGACGAGGAAGGAAAATTTATATTTGACCTAGAAGCAGTCACAGAAACAACAACTCGACAGCTACAAAATCGATCAATTTCGGAGTATCTCATCAAGTGGAAGAACTAATCCGCTGAAGATTCCACATGGGAGGATGAGAATTTTATACAGAAGCATCCAGAACTACTCAAGTGTTGAGGACAACACTTTTTTGAAGGACACGGGCATGTTAGGTCCCTATAATACTAGTGATTACCCCATTACTATTTTAGTTGTATCCCTTATTAATATTGTTGTGCCCCTATTGTCCCCCTATTGTTATTATTGTGCCCCATAGAATCCCTCTATTGTTATTTTTGTGCCTTTATATTATTATTGTTAGTTCGGTTGGGTTATATTGTGACTCCTTAGACTCCTATATACAGAAATGAGGTTTTGTCATTTGAATCATAAAGGAGTCATTCATTTGTGTAATGTAAAGGAGGTTGCCCCCTCGAAGAGGCTGAATTCTAAGGCGTTGATCTATCTTTTCTATCTTTTTGTGAGCTGGTTTCATAACATTCTCACTCTCTATGTCTTTCTTCTTCCCTCCCTCTCTCCCCCTCCAACTCCAAGTCTATATCCATCTCTCCCTCCTCCTCTCTTGCAAGTCCTCTCTCTTATCCCATCTCTCTCTCTCTCTGCCCTCCAATCCTCTCATTATCTCCCTCTCTCTCTCTCTCTCTCTCTCTCTCCCTCTCCGCCCTCCATCTTTGTGTCTCCTTCTCCCTCTCTTACCCTTCTCTACCTCTATCACTCCTCTCTTCATTCCTCCTCTCCCCTCTCCTTCATTTTATCTCCATATCTCCCTTGTAACTCCCCCTATCTCTCCACCTCTATGACTCTATGTCTTTGTTCTTCCCTCTCATATATATCTAGAGGTAATATATATCATGATATATTAATATATTTATAATATAACAAATGTAATATTATATTAATCCAAAGTTATTAATTTAATAATATTAATATTATAATATATTAATATGAATATTATGATTCATAATAATAATAATAATCTTTTAATAATAATATGAGGGTTGATAATATTTTTTTATATGGTATTAATAATAATTTGGTTCATAGGCTTCACCTAAATAAAACTTTTTTTTTAATGTTAATAAGTATAAAGAGATTTATGGAGTAAATATAAAAATAGGTTTTATTTATTTACCATACTTATCGTTTATTTGTATTTTTATTTATTTATTGTCTCTTTTAATTACCATGGTATTTGGCCCATAGGATTAGTATATAATTAGATGTTGATTTCTAATAATATTTGATATATTTTTGTTTATTTACGATACCTCTTTATACATCTTTTATATTTATTTATTTACCATACCTCTTTTATAAATATTGTATTTGACTCCATGATATTAATAATTATTTGTCCCGTGATATTTGGCCGATAGGTTTAACCTAAATAAAACCTCTTTTTGAGTTTTCTTTAAATATAAAGAGGTTTATGGAGTAAATATAAAAAGAGTTTCCATTTATTTACCATGCCTCTAGTTTATTTATATTTTTATTTATCTACCATACCTCTTTTCTGAATGTTCGTAAACCCTTTCTATTTTATTTTTATATTGTGTTTATCCATAATAGTAATTAGATTTATTTCCCCTAGAGGCTCTATATAACTCATTATGGGGGTATGGGGGTAGATGTCACATAAAAATGAAAAACGTAAAGCTAAACCTTTCTATTTTATATTTATATTGTGTTTATCCATAATAGTAATTAGATTTATTTCCCCTAGAGGCTCTATATAACTCATTATCGGGGTATGGGGTGGATGTCACATAAAAATGAAAACGAAAAGCTAAACTAGAAGTACCGTAAATAAATAAAACGTGCATTTATATGTATTCCATAAACCTCTTTATATTTACAAAAACTCAAATAATATGTTTTATTTAGGTGAAGCCTATGAGCCAAATACCATGGGACAAATAATTACTAATACCATGGGCCAAATACCATATTTATAAAATAGGTATGGTAAATAAATAAATATGAAAGAGGTATAAAGAGGTATCATAAATAAATAAAAAATATATCAAATAGGACTAGAAAACAACATCTAATTATATACCAAGGCTATGAGCCAAATACCATGGTAAATAAAGGAGTTATGATCAATTAATATAAATATAAATAAAGGAGAGGTATGGTAAATAAATAAAAACCTCTTTTTATATTTACTCCACAAACCTCCTTATACTTACTAATGCTCAAAAACTAGGTTTTATTTAGGTGACGCCTATGGGCCAAATTAGTACAGCGTAGATCCATATTAACTCTGGATCAAATCTCTTGATTACAAAACTTGAGGAGAGGTTTTATTTAGGTGACTCATATGGGCCAAATACCATGGGAAAACTTATTACTAACCTATATCCATATATCCATATTAACTCTAGATCTATTACGCCACAGTAGAGGGATCAAATATTTTGAGGTGAAAACCTTTGTTTTGAGTGAAAAACTTGAGGAAATGTTTGCACCTCAAAAGATTGGATCCCTCTTGGGGCTTATAGATCCAGAGTTAAGATGGATCTAGGCTGGTTTCTAAATAGGATTGACATTTGATTAAAAATGTGAAATGTGAAACATTAAGTTTACATTTATGTTTACATGTTTACATTTACATTTATATGTTTACATTTTTACGTGATATCTACCCCATACTGGGTTGTAGAGGGCTTCTCATTAAATGTGAAACATTAAGTTTACATTTATGTTTACATTTATATGTTTACATTTTTACATGACACACCATACTGGGTTGTAGAGGGCCTCTCGTTAAATGTAAAACATTAAGTTTACATTTATGTTTACATTTATATGTTTACATTTTTACATGATATCTACCCCATACCTCTTGGCGTAATGACAACTCATAATGAAATGGTGTAGCTCATAACAAAATGGTCTCAAGCATCTCTCGGCACGATGACAACTCATAACGAAATGGTCTAGCTCATAACAAAATGGTCTCAAATTTTATAATTGTGCGGAATGGGTGGAGTAAATATAAGTGTAAATGTTTAACATTTAGTATTTAACATATTTAATGTAATGTCTATGTCAACCCTAACTAAAAATCGATATAATATTATTTATAAACAAAATATTAATTCAACATTGGTTTTATAGAAGCTAAGTGAAATTGGTTTCATGTATTAAAGAGATTTAGAACAGTCGGTGAAGAAGGGCCTTGTTAAGGCACTCTGTAAACAAATCGAGCATGGTTTCGGCTGGTGCTGCTCACGCTGGGTGCAGTCGGCCGGTGTGAGTTGGGTGGGGTGACTTTGATGGCTTAGATGCACCCGGGGAGCCGGTGTGAGTTGGGTGGGGTGACTTTGATGGCTTAGATGCCCCTGAGTCCCCGGGTGCGATCCGCGGGTGTGAGCTGGGTGGGGTGACTTTGATGGCTTAGATGCCCCTGAGTCCCCGCATATCAGCTGGGTGGGGTGACTTTAATGGCTTAGATGCCCTTGAGTCCGGGCCTCTCACCCATAGGGTAAGATTGATTTTCAGGATTCACCCACTTATCAACCAAAAAAAAGAAATTGGTATTCACCCACTTATCAACCAAAAAAAAGAAATTGGTTTCATGTGACAATGTGAAGTGAAATTTTCTTTGTGAGAAAGGGTAAAATAATTAAAGTTAAATAGTTAATTTTGACGGTGCAGGCTCAATAAAGCCCATATTAATAATTGTAAGTGGTTAATCTGCAATTAATAATGGAACCACCGTTAGCTACAAATGGGCCGTAGTATTAGGTAGATGGTATTTGTAATACCACGGTATTGGACCGTGATATTGCATGTATGAGTCATATATAAAGGATAGAGACTCCCTGCAAGGAGCATCGTGTGTTATTTTGTAATCCACCTCTTGTCAATTGGAGGTTGCCCCCTAGAAGAGGCAAGTGAACTAAAATCATTGCTATTCTGTGTTCTCGGTATCTTTTCTTCGCATATTCTGTATTTGGGTATCATTTGCAGTTTAAGAGCATAACAGAATACATAATGTGTATATATGGCTGGAATACTTAGATCTTCCTCGAGGCTATTAGGTGATTAGGTGATTCAGGAATATTTTTATGGATATGCAATCATACTTGGCATTTCTATGTTTTGTTTCTATAGTTGTAGAAAATGATAGCATTGAATCCATGTTGCATGTAAATGTAAAATATTTTTATGGATATGCAATCACACTTGGCATTTGGATGAATACATAATGTGTATATATGGCTAGAATATTTAGATCTTCCTCGAGGCTATTAGGTGGTTCAGTAATATTTTTATGTGTATGCAATTACACTTGGAATTTCTATTTTTTGTTTCTATAGTTGTAGAAAATGATGGTGTTGAATTGATGTTGCCTGTAAATGTAAAATATTTTTATGTATATGCAATCATATTTGCATTTGGATGAATACATAATGTGTCTATATGGCTGCATATTTAGATCTTCCTCGAGGCTATTAGGTGATTCAGTGATATTTTTATGGGCATGCCATCATGCTTGCCATTTGGATGAATACATAATGTGTATATATGGCTAGAATATTTAGATCTTACTCAAAGTTATTAGGTGATTCATGAATATTTTTATGGATATGAATCATACTTGGCATTTCTATGTTTTGTTTCTATCATTGTAGAAAATGATGGCGTTGAATCCATGTTGAGGCTAAATTCAGGAATATTTTTATGGATATGCAATCATACTTGGCATTTCTATGTTTTGTTTCTATCATTGTAGAAAATCATGGTGTTGAATCCATGTAAAAAAAGAAATATTATTTGTAAGAATGTAGAAAAGAAGAATACACGTGCCACATCAAATCTAGGTTTTCAAAAAGATATATGGAATATCTTCATTCAATCCATATTCCAATCCCACTGCAACCTTCATAAGTATTTTGTGGCAAGATTGGAGAAAAGAAACGAAATATCCAACAACAATTTAGAGTGGAAACAAAATATCCAAAACAATGATTCATCTCATCGATTTTAATAATTTACGCATTAGAAACCACATCTACTCAAAACCGGTTGCCTCATAACCAGCTACTAAGAACTAGGGGGACTGTAATCTGTCAAAATGGCAAAAGCCCTCGCTTCCTTGCCCTATGCAGAAGCCCTAGTATATACCTAACAGACGCCCTAGCTCTGTTATTCTCTAACCGTAACGAACGCCTGCTTATCCTCCTGCTTATATTTGTACATAGCTTTTGAATAGCCGCAAGGATTCAGGTAAGCAACATTCAATGGTGTCCAAAATGTATTTCGTCTTATGGTAACCATCGCATCTCTGATCCAGAACATAATTCTTGGCAGACTCTGGGTCGTGGCACCAATACAAAATCTCCCACAGTGGTTGATAGATGGGGTCTACAAAAATAGTGTGAAACCCTGCCCGGGCTAGGGAACGCGCGTCAGAATTATCTTGAGAATAGATATGCTCCAATTTAAAGCTTGCAAACTCTGAAGCCAGTTGCCGAACTCTCTTGCGGTATCTCTTCAGCGAGGGTTTATGCACTCTACAGTTACCTTTCACCTGCATAACATACAACGAACGCCATTAGAGAAAACAATTTCCCCTTAGAATTCAATGAGAATATATTAGTTCTAAAGCCAAAAAGAGAGTACAGGACTTGTTACCTGGTGGATAAGGAGCTCACAGTGTCCAAGGGCGGTGATGTGGGTGATGCCGTGCCAGAGAGCATGTTGAAGACCAGCAATTAGGGCTTTGTAATGAGCAGCATTGCTGGTTAGTGCGAAACAATCATTTACATATGTGCTGAACTTCTCCAAAACAGTGCCATCGCCATCATTAGATAGGAGGAAGCCAATGCTTCCATGACCAGGGTTTGGTCTGCACGATCCAGCAAAGCGGAGGGTGGCATGGAATTCATATAGAACGAAAGCGAACCATGCTGTTGCCATCGCCATCATTATATAGGAGGAAGCCAATGCTGAACTTCTCCAAAACCGTTATATTAACATATTAATATTTTGTTTAAAATATAAAACCATAATAATAACATATTAATTATGACTTAAGTGATCGCTTTAAAAATATACATAAGAGCCCCACCACACCGGGGTTTATAAATATAAATAAGAGCCCCCACTACTTCGACGAAATAAGGCCTGACCCCAACCGCAGCAGGCATTGGATGATCCATCCACGTGGCAAACGTAAAATACTTTTACGGTTAACTTTTCAAACACGCGACTTCTTACGACGTTGAGCTACGGACCACATCCAGGTGAGCTTGTCCCTGGTCACATTATAAGAACACACGGTCTCTCGCAAAATAGTGCCCTAGTTCACAGAAAAGAAATAGAAATGGCAACAGCATGGTTCGCTTTCGTTCGATATGAATTCCATGCCACCCTCCGCTTTGCTGGATCCTGCAGACCAAACCCTGGTCATGGAAGCATTGGCTTCCTCCTATATAATGATCGCGATGGCACTGTGTTGGAGAAGTTCAGCACATATGTCAATGATTGTTTCGCACTAACCAGCGATGCTGCTCATTACAAAGCCCTAATTGCTGGTCTTCAACATGCTCTCTGGCGCGGCATCACCCACATCACCGCCCTTGGACACTGTGAACTCCTTATCCACCAGGTAACAAGTCCCGTACTCTCTTTTTGGCTTTAGAACTAATATATTCTCATTGAATTCTAAGGGGAAATTGTTTTCTTTAATGGCGTTCGTTGTATGTTATGCAGGTGAAAAGTAACTGTAGAGTGGATAAACCCTCGCTGAAGAGATACCGCAAGAGAGTTCGGCAACTGGCTTCGCAGTTTGCAAGCTTTAAATTGGAGCATATCTATTCTCAAGATAATTCTGACGCGCGTTCCCTAGCCCGCGCAGGGTTTCACACTATTTTTGTAGACCCCGTCTATCAACCACTGTGGGAGATTTTGTATTGGTGCCACGACCCAGAGTCTGCCAAGAATTATGTTCTGGATCAGGGATGCGATGGTTACCATAAGACGAAATACATTTTGGACACCATTGAATGTTGCTTACCTGAATCCTTTGCGGCTATTCAAAAGCTGTGTACAAATATAAGCAGGCGTTCGTTACGGTTAGAGAATAACAGAGCTAGGGCGTCTCTGTTAGGTATATACTAGGGCTTCTGCATAGGGCAAGGAAGCGAGGGCTTTTCCCATTTTGACAGATTACAGTCCCCCTAGTTCTTAGTAGCTGGTTATGAGGCAACCGGTTTTGAGTAGATGTGGTTTCTAATGCGTAAATTATTAAAATCGATGAGATGAATCATTGTTTTGGATATTTTGTTTCCACTCTAAATTGTTGTTGGATATTTCGTTTCTTTTCTCCAATCTTGCCACAAAATACTTATGAAGGTTGCAATGGGATTGGAATATGGATTGAATGAAGATATTCCTGCATTGAATTTACGTGATTATATATATCTGCATTGAATTTATTCTGGATGTGAAATTTGAAAGTAACTTCAGATGATTTTGTGTTTTTTTTAAAGGATGAACTCATTTGTAGTTTACAAAGTTTTATATTCAGAGTTATAAAGTTTTATATTATAATTTAATATACTTTTTAAATTTAGGTATTTAGGTAGTATTTTGAATATTCAGTTTTATACAGGCAAAATATTATGCTTTATTATTATCACCAGTTTCATTTCTTTTGTATCATATTTCTTGTACAATTTTTATATTATTTATTGTAATTTAGTATTTTACATTAATTACTAACTATATTATCGTATTAAGTCATATTAATTACTTAACTTGTATGTTAGGTATAGTAACACAAAACATTAGCTTTAGGTGTACATACATATATAACTTTAGGATAATTTTAAACCCATCTAGAGTGATTATTCAGACTACTTTGGCTATGTGAATAACTTCAATCCAAGCCACTTCCCCTTATTGACATATGGTCTAAGAGGCCTGCCAACAAATGGCTCTATGAGGGAAATCCAACTTTAAGTGGCTAAGGGTAATCATAAAAGGAAAATTGTTCACTCTACTGGTGTCACACTAGAAGTCACTCAAACCCTACCATTGTTCAAGCTGCCTCTACTTCTCAACCTGAGGATATTCCTAAACACACAACAAACGAACCCACAAATTCAATCCATTCTCAAATTCGATCTAAAATTTTTAAGTGACTCCAACATCATAAGTTCTCTCAAGAACTCAAGTTAGATTGGAGTGATTGAGGTCTATTGAAAGACATTTGTCCCAATGTTTCATCACACCTATTGATCACCACTAGGAAGAAGCTACATTACACTCAGGCATTTCTCAAACTATGATTACCCCTAATGACAGATCATATGATATCCCCTGTTAGAATTGACCTCAATTAATCATTTTTTTAACCACCTACTAGTGAATCTATCCAACCTTCTCTGTCAAGGGGGTTAGGTTCACCTCCTTCTCCACCTAGATCATCCCCATCTTCTTTAACTAAGGATTCCTCTATTGAAGAAGTCTCTTCATCGACTGATTCACTTATTCTTAGAATTCTCCACATATGGCTAATTAGCAGGGAAATAACCTTGCTGCTCCATGGCCCAAACAAGATGTCATGGTTGTTTTTGGTGTGCAACAAATGTTACCAAATAGCCCTCACAAATTCCTCCCTAAATTTGACTCAAACTCTAAACACTCAACAAAAGATCACATAAAGAATTTTATGCTAGCCATTAGGGAGAAGAGTGTGCACCATGAAGATGTTGTCTATAGGTTATTTCCATAAACTTTGGAGGAAAAAGTTACAACATGATATTTTATACAACCCCCTCAAAGTATTAAGTCTCGGGCATAATTTGAAATTTCCTTCTTAGGATTCCATTCCTACTGAAAACTTGGTATTTCTTATTATGTTCAGACTCTGTCTACTTGAATGTTATGTGTGTAAAAAGGGCCTAAACTGCCACTTTTCAAATAACATTTGATGAAGCTTTGTTTATTGAGAACAATATATATTAGAGAACTTTTGAGGTCAAAATGGATTTCAAAACGAAAGTGTATAACAAAATGTAGCTTTATAGGAACTAATAGGATTAATAGGATTCAATATGATGATGTCAACCATGGGGATCATTCACTATTTTTGGAGTAAAAAAAGTAAAAAGATAAAAAAATAGAAAAATAAAAAATAAAGACATTGCGAGAGATGTCGTAAGAGAGTTCTGCAACTAACTTCACAGTTTGCAAGCTTTAAATTGGAGCATATATATTCTCAAGATAATTATGACCCTCGTTCCCTAGTCGGGGCAGGGTTTCACACTACATTTGTAGATTGTTTTAATGCCCGAGAAACCTGTAAATATTTTATTTACCGCAGTAAGAAAAAATGAATAATTGGTCTTATTATCTATTTGAATTGAATAATATTTTTATTTTGAAAATAAGAAATGATTTAAGTATCACCAGATCTTGTAACTTCTGAGGGAAGGAAGTTGACAAAAAATAGTGGCTGGAAAAAACCTAACTACCTCCACTAACTGTGCAAGGCTTCCAAAGAAAAGGAAGTAGGGGGCAGGAAAAATTGTGTTGTAATGACAAGCTGTAAAGGGAAAAATTGCTACATCTCGTGATGACCAGATAGCATGAGCGCTAAGTGCGAGCAACTTGAAGAAGACAAAAGGTCTTGTGAGCAAGCTAGGGGGCAGATTTGGTCCCGAAAGACAATCTGACAGACGGGAAGATTGACTAGCAGTGGAACCCAGAGGTGACCTCTACCATTGGAGTTGTTAAACACACATGGGTAGCAACAAAATTTGAAGGATAAAACACGAGAGTACATTTTTTATTAAAAAGAGATATACATTTATAGTACATAGTTTGACCGTTGGGTTTCACATCCCAAGGTCTCTTGGACTTATTTTTGTTTATTCGGCTTCCACACTAACCCATTGAGGATTAGGTATCCAGCATTCCCCCCCTTCATCCGAAGGGTTATGTATGAGTCCAAGAAGAGAGTTGTAATACAAAATGTGCCAAAATGCATGGTAGCACTAGGATGAATGTGCTCTCTCGAATGTTGGTATAAAGGGCGGTGGTTTAAGGATGACCACCAACACTCGAACGCTTAGTGAAGTTCCTGGAACTCTTCCACAACTAGCAAGAAGCTTAAGTCTTCTGCTAGAGGAAGTGCTCCTATTGTTTTGAAGACGGAAACCTTCAACCAATAAAGGGAGGTCTCACCCCACATAAAAGGGAGAACTTCAACCTAAAAATGGAAGTCTCAACTTGTGATGGTTTAAGGATGACCAACAACTCTGGAATGCTTAATGCAATTCCTAGAACTCTTCCAAAACTGGCAAGAAGCTGAAGTCTTCTGCTAGAGGAAGTGTCCCCAATTTTGTTCCTGGAATTCTTCCAAAGCTGGCAAGAAGCTGAAGTCTTCTACTAGAGGAAGTGTCCCAATTTTCCAATTGAAGGCATGCTCAGGGGCATATTTGTTTCTGGCTACAACTCTGAATCTGGTATGGCAAATTGTGGCTCAGGCTCGCTTGATGTGACTTTGAAGCTTGTAGATGACCATCATTTCCCCCCTGTCAAATACAAGGTGAGATGATGGAGAAAACTCAACTACAAGACTGTTCAATAATATAGAACAAGTTCTGACATGTGATTGGAATATCTTCTTGGTTGTTGATGCCCATTGCCAAGAAGTGATCCGTCCAAGATGAATCTTTGTTCTTGTAGGACGTTTGTTTCTGAAGCATCTATTTGAAGAATGGGTGGTTTTATGACAGTGCTTACATGGATGAAGATCAAAACAGTGATATTTCAAATGGCCAACTCGGTCAGAATGTTGGCATTTCACAATTTCTTGTTGTTGTTGTTGTTGTTGTTGTTGTTGTAGAAGAGGAGTAGAATCTGGAACAGTTGGATGTGAATTGTCATGAGGAGCAGGTGAACTGTCATGAATGAATCCAGCACTCTGAAACTGAATGGGCTTTGAGTAGTCTGGAATATGAAAGGACATGTCCTTTTCATATTCAAGACCAGTTCTGTGCTTGTTGTGGGCATGTTGTTCCCAAGGTCTGATGATGGGCTTGGGAAGTCCAAACTGAGTTTCTGCATCTGCATGTACAATTGCTGCTTTGTGGGAGTCTATTTCAATCTTCTGAATAGAAACAGGTTCAGAATAACTCATATGTTTTAATTCTTCTTGTTGTAGCTATGATTCGAGTTGCAAAAAATCAATTTTCTCTTATGCATTTTGTAGACAGACCTGAATGTTTGTGAGAGAAACTTTGCTAATTTTTAATGTATCATGAGTAGTAGACAATATCAGAGTTTTGAGGAACTCTAATACTTCATTGATTCTGGCCATTTTTTTTTCAATGTCAGAATTACACCTTAAAAACTGATCACAACTACTACTCAATGCAGAAAAGTAATACCCACTCACAATGCACAACAATATCCTTTATAAATGTGCAACAAATGATCAGTGTGCAACCAACAAGAACCAATTACAATCCATATAAAAATAAGATGATGAAGCTATGTTAATGTTGAAGACCTTAAATTTTATGCTTATGATGATATCACTGAAATTGTGTATTTGATAATGATCAATACAATATATGAGTATTTGATATCAGTACGCTTGAATGCTAAAACATTGTATCAAAGGTGAAGTGATTGTTCCAACTACAGAGTTATAGTGTACTGCTACAAGAACACTGTGACAATGCTATGCTCAAATGCAACTGTAAAACCTTGCTTACTATACCAATACAACCTGATTATTCCTTAATTACTTTAACTAGACATCATCAATATATATGTGGCATCTTTGTTCTTGAGAAACCCTTGCCTTTTCACGACATCAATACACGAAACCTTCACCAATTTGTCCTCAATCCTCTTGTCTTATTGAAGGAGAAGGGAATTAAATCTTCGAAAACAAAAACTACTGCAAAACGTACCTTGTTAGTTTTAAGAGAATTTGATTTGACCAACTTCCATACAATATTCTTCTCTATAGTGTCATTGTAATGAGTCAATTTTTGACTTCTACTTAAATGATAGTAAAGTTGGTCTCAGCCAAGGTCGGCTTCATTTTTTTAGGCACTGTAACAAGTATATATATAGACCTTCCGAAACCTCCACTGTAACAATCTAGGTCTCAACAAACTCCGCACATTTCATAAATGAAGACATTCAAGTCTGCTAGACATTAGAGACTTTCAAGGCCGCAAGCTGCAATTTTTCCTTGAGTCCATATGAATTGACATTTAAACACTGAATTTTCATCTTACATCATGAAATGCCCATTTTAGTATATTATGCACCTAAAAATTCCAAAGAGGATTCTAAATCCTTGAAGTATTGACATTAACAAAAAAATGGTGTTAAAGGATAACTCGATGGAGTTATTTTAGATGGGCGAACAATACTACATTAGCCATGGTCTCCTCTCATTTTTTGTTGCTAGAAAGAAACAAAAGAAATGACGATTCAAATACGTCCACGATGAAACCCATGATGTTCAAGACTTGAAGAAAACCAACGAGGGAAAACTCTATGAATTTCGCTCAAAAATAATGATGCCCATTCATTTCTTTAATATCTATAGGAGTGGAAGCCATGACATTAGCATCATGCTATAGGAGTGAGTCAAATAAGTGAGAAGTTTCACCTGGCTATCAAGAATTCTGAGATGCTAATGTATAGTGCTAAATACGTGATTAATTGCTAGAAGGGGCTTTGATATATCATCCATACAAATAAGATATTCCAGCAAGGCACTCTTCAAAAGCATAGGCTCCAAATATTTGCGTACTCATCTTCATTTTTCCGTAGTGAATGTACAATGTTTTCTTGACAAGTAGCTACAACAATGAGTCTCAAATCTGATACATATAGGCTCAGTAAATGTCATATTTCATACAGTGATCAGCTACAACCCAAATTCTCAGGAAGTCGTCCCCCAAGACTCACTGAATGTGAAGAAAGATTATAAGGAATGCTCAACCCATGTACACGAGTGTAAATATATTTGAGGAAAAGTCCACGGCCCACTAAAATCTTCTGAACTCAACCCACATAAATTGATCCTCCATTTGGTAATAAAGACCCCATCCTCTAACACCAAACTAATCCTCCAAGGGCGATAGAACTTCAATCAATGTGCATGCCTCTCTGACAGTGGAAAACTCGACCCTTTGGTAAGCAGAACTCAGACTATAGAAAATGATGGCACCAATCGAATAGAGGGCGACCTTCTTGGACTGGAAAATTTGAGCCAATAAATTACAGGAATACTCTGCCTCTTTGCTGAAGGAAAAATCGACTTCTTCCTTGGCACAGTAATTTCTAAAGATGCTCACACAATTCGGCCTTCAAAAACATCTTGGTATCGTTGGATAGCCGAAACTTCAACCTCTTGCAATGAGGAAGTTTTCCCACCTGCAATAACAAATTCTCTCCAATATACTAAGGCTCCTTTCGAATCAAACTCAGTTATATCTTCAGAAATAACACGATGAAGGGAATATTGATGCGTTATGCATACAATGTTCTATTCTAACAAATGTTATAATAATGGAGCAGTGTTCAAATAAACCCGGAGCGGCATTCAGTGTTCAAGGCAGAGAGCCAAGAGAAAATACCAGGTCAGGGGTGTTAGTTCTAAAATATGGGCAAAACAGGAAAACTGATACAAGGAGTTACAACCAATTTTAGGAATGGTAAAAATAGGGTTGTAGAAATCACAGAGGTTGTAACTAGAATTTAGCTGAGAAAATATTTATGAAATGTAGAAGTCATGGCAGAAATAACCTACACAGAAAGGCCATAAAGCAAATGGCTCAAATTAATTATGCAGGGTAGGAATACGCCCTACTCTGATACCATGTTAAACACACATGGGCAACAACATAATCTGAAGGATAAAACATGAGAGTACATTTTTTATTAAAAAGAGATATACATTTATAGTACATAGTTTGACCGTTGGGTTTCACATCCCAAGGTCTCTTGGACTTCTTTTTGTCTATTCGGCTTCCACACTAACCCATTGAGGATTAGGTGTCCAACAGGAGTTCCTTACTTAAAAGCAACTCAGGTATGAGGTACCTTCAGAAAATTATACTGTTGCACCAAACTGAATTAGGTGTCTTGTATTGAAAATAAAAAGGGTAGAGGCCTAATGCTAAGGTCATAGTTGAAAAAGTTAATAGTAGGTTTCAGTTGCATTTTATTTACTGATAACAGGAAAACTTAAATATAGTGATCTTTATAGATAAACTAGTAAACTGTAACTATGAGAAACGCGGCATTCTCCTAAAAAACTGGAATATACTATTTGCATAAATATAATCTTTACAGTTCTATTAACACAAGAAGAATGAATATCGTAGAAATGGAGTAAGCAGAATCTGGACATGTATTGTTAAATGCAGAGAAAAATTGGTTGATGTAGGATTATTGTAGAGTTTCAACTCTGTAGCAGTCTTAAATACAAGAAGAAAAAGAAAGAATTTATTGTACAATACTGCAAAAGGAACCTGGAGTTAATCTTCTCTGACTATGTGAAACTTTAAATAATTTAGGAAAAGAATAAGAACTGGAGATGTTGTTATTTCAAAGAGAAAAAGCATAGAAGAGGTCGTTAAAGCAAGGGTTTAGGGATAAAAACCCTAAGGCAGACGTGGATAGATTTCTGAGAATGGAATGTCAATTAACAATTCCAAATCCTACCTGGTCTTCTTAAACCCTGCGAGGTATTGAAACCCCTTGCCATTAATTTTTATTGAACCAACGAATGAGTTAACTAAAGCTCTAGATTAATCAGAATAGGGAAACAATTACATCGTAACAATGCAAGACACAATACCAAGCAACTTCGACACAGAAATGAATAAATAGTATGAATTTTAAAAGAAAACTCTAAATCGAGTTTCCCACAGCGAGCCCTGCTCAGACAAATGGAACTGGAAACTTAAGAACAAATCAGCATGTGTGAATTCGAGAAGCCACATCACAAACCATTAAAACATAGACCCAAACACAAATTACTTCCATATAATTCATAATTTTTTACACATTAAACCATACATTGATATCATCAAACCAGACATTGATATATAACCTGAGAAAAATGGAATCTGTTACATAGAGGAACATTTCGGCTACAAGCCCAAGAAACCAGAATAAAACTTGGGCAACATATCTTAGTTCTGAGAAATGTAAACCCCCATGATAAACACAGAAATTAACATATAAACAGTATCAATGCTACCATAAACTCAGGACCCACAGCTGATAGGAAAACCCTTGTTTCATATCGAGGAAATGTACAAGTAAACCCCTTAGAACAGCGATGGGTATTTCGCCTGTCACACTTAAAACCTTAAACCCTTAACCATGCAATGTCTGCAATAATTTTCAACATGTAAGAAAAGCCTAATTCTCAGAGAGCCAAGGCTCTAGCCACAAGTAGTCTAGGGGTGTCTCCCCTCAGGCAAAAAAGCACTAGGCCGGAGTGGAATCTTACCCAGAAGCTCTCGGTGACAAAAAAATTGAGAAGAATCTCTCCATTGGGCAAAGCAGAGAACCCTGAACCAGGAGTCGAGCTTCCTAAAAGTCAAACCAAAACACAAATTTTGATTAGAAACAAGGCAACAAAATTTCAACATATACATCAACTGAAAAAGAATTATAATAGAGATTGCTTTGGGAATTTAGCTCACCCAATGAATACCCGCCAGAAAGCAGACCATGACCCTGTGTTTGCGAATTCTTCCCACATAGTAGCTCTCATTTGACAGGCCTAACAGGTCTGCAACAGGAGATACAAAACCAAAGCAGGCTCTGAAGAAGGATGCAGAGAAATGAAACGTTGTCTTTGCAAACCGGAGAAGTGAATAACCCCAAAGGTGGTCCAACCGTCGGATTGTGAACCAGGCTCTACACCGTCGATGAGATGGGAGTCCCAAGTTTTGCAATCGCGGTAGGACGGCTTGCCCGTGCCACGTACCAGCACAGAGTAGGGGAATTAATGATAGGATAAACATCAAAACCATAGCAATAAGATGTATTTTATTAAGCCATGTGACTGAGGCAGTATGAGCATGGAACAGTAGGAGGATGGTTGGAAGTCACGTGGCACAGAAAGCATTTAATATATTCCACCTCAACATGAACACTTAAACAAAAATTAAGGATGTCAGCCGAACCTCTAATCAGAGATCTGATATCATGGATACAATGGTACCTAACTCATTAATATAAAAGTACATAGCTATGTCAACTCGAAATTAGGAGCGTAATGATGCAAACCTTGTAATATAATTTTTTTTTATTATTTGTATATGTAATGTGGAGGAGTCGTTACAAGTGGTATCAGAGCCAAGGTTACAAAAATGTGGCCTCTATAAAATATATTAAATGGGAATAAACAGATCATGTGTTATCTATTTTTCAAAAAAAAACAATTATTGTGTTAACATTTTGTTTTTACCTGTGTTAAGCTCAGGAAACAGATGAAAACAGATTATGAGGAGAACAAACAGTGTTCCACATAGGATTTTGATGGGTCAGGGACCTGCAACAGGCCCTGGAACTAATCTTGAGATATGGGTGCAACTAGGAGAGGAGGCCCACAACACTAATCTTGTGATATTGGAGATAGTTTAGGAATTAAAGAATGAGATGGTTGGCCTGTGGGAGGACAATGTGAGATTAACTATGGAATAGGAAAAAATCATGGAAAGCATGTCTAACAACCAGAATTAGCACTAGCCGAACCCCAACCCTGAGTAGCTATGAATGGCAGAAGAACAAGGCTACCACACGGATCAGGAAAAGTCAAAAGGAAGGGAAGAGAATTGAGAAGAAAAGTCAGATAATGCCTCTGAGCACCCGACATCGAAAAGGCAGTTAATAGAATTACAAGGGGAGTTCCGAAAAATAAAACCGCCACACTTCGATGGAAAGCTGGAGGAGGACGCTGAGGCTTGGTTGATTAACATGAACAAATATTTTCAATTGTATGAATACAATCACAATCTCAAGGCGCAGTTGGCCATTTTCCAATTGCAAGGAAAGGCAACCCTATGGTGGGAAGAGGTCAAGATTGTATGATGGGTAAGTGAACAAAATATAACTTAGGAAAAATTTCAAAAATATTTCAAGGGAAGATGCTTGACTGAACGATTTTATGACAAGAAAGCAAAGGAATTCCATGACCTGTGACTTAGACAACAAACAATGGATGAGTGTATCCCTCGATTTACCTTGTTACTCCATTATGTGCCCTACATATGAGAGGAGAAGGCTAAGGTACAGAAGTTCGTCAGTAGTTTACCCTTGGTGATGATGGGAAGAATTGAGTTTGATAGCCCAAAAATGATGGATGAGGTGATATGAAAGGCTAGGATATGTTATCAACAAAGCAAGCAGAAGGGACAAATTCTAGGAAAGAGGTGGGTTGACAAGGGAGGTAATAAGATGGTTCGGAGCACTAAAAGAAATCGTGGAAGTGTTAACAAAGGATTTTCCAAAGGGAAAAACAACATAAATCTTCATAAGAACCTACTCAAATTGAAGCCACCCATTGAATCTAGAATCAGCAAAAAATCTGGAAAATTTGACAATAAAGGGACAACAAGGCCTCTAGTACAATGTTGGGGATGTGGAGGGCCTCATTACATTAAAAAATTTCCCCATCAAAAGGGTATTGAATAGGTTTCGCAGATCCATGAAGCATCTACAGTTGGCGACGTGGGCCATAGTTCACCGAGAACTAATGCCGCTCTAAAAGATCGTCAGGCAAAATACCAGCTAACTATGGTGGAGTTTGAAGGTAGGATCTTTGATTATACTATAACTATTTTAATTGATCATGGAGATACATTAAGCTATGTTATTCCTAAGGTTGTGGAACAATGTAAGTTATAAATTATTAAGTTTAAAGACCCTTGGCTAGTACAGCTCGCAATAGGGGCAAAGAGACGTGTGATAGCTAAGGTCAATAACGGCCGCTTGAAGATAGCAGGTCAGCCAGTGATGGCAGATCTAAAAGTACTTCCCCTTGGATCATATGACGTGTTGATAGGCATGGACTGGTTGGAAAGATGCTGGTCCATTATAAACTGTAAAATAAAAACTATCTGCTATAGGGATGAGCTTGGAGAAAAGCAAGGGATGCAAGGTATTATGAGGCCAGTGCAGATTCGGCCAATAACCGCCTCTCAATTGGCAAAATGTATCAGGAAAGGATGTCAGATTTATGCCATCCAAGTGGGTTATTCCAACTCAAAAGACAAGACTGCCACATTGGAAAGTATCCCAATGATACAAGAATTTGCAGATGTGTTCCCGGAAGAGATACCAGGACTGCCACCCAAGAGAGACATAGACTTCACTATCGAATTGGTGCCAGGGCCAGCCCTGATATCCTGAGCTCCTTATCGAATGAGCACGTCAGAATTAACAGAATTGAAAATGCAGTTGCAGGAGCTGTTGGACAAAAATTACATCTGCCCCAGTGTGTCACCCTGGGGAGCTCCTATGTTGTTTGCTAAAAAGAAGGACGGGACCCTTTGTATGTGTATGAACTATCGTCAGTTGAATAAATTGTCAATTAAGAATAAATACCCTTTACCCCGTATTGATGAACTTTTTGATCAGGTAAAAGGGCAATGATATTCTCAAAAATTGACTTACGATCAGGATACCACCAAATCAGAATTAAAGAGGAAGACATAGCCAAAATTGCTTTTAGAACTCGATATGGACACTATGAGTTTCTAGTGTTACCCTTTGGGTTAACCAACGCCCCCGCAACCTTTATGTGCTTAATGAACAACATATTTCATTAGTACTTAGACAAGTTTGTGTTAATTTTTATTGACGATATACTGATATATTCCGGAATGTGGAGGAACACAAGGAGCACCTCAGATTAGTCTTGCAAACTCTCCGAGAACACCAATTATATGCCAAATACAACAAGTGCAATTTCTTGAAGGAACAAATTCAGTACTTGGGACATATAATCACTAGAGATGGGATCCCTGTGGATCCTGAAAAGATAAGGACCATAATGGAATGGCCAGTGTCAAAGGACGTAACAGACATAAGATCCTTCATGGGATTAGCTAGTTACTACAGGCAGTTTGTGGAAGGATTTTTGAGAGTGGCTTACCCTATCACTTCTTTGTAGAAAAAGGGGAAAACTTCTAAATGGACCACAAAATTCCGAAATATTTTTGAACAACTCAAGCATCTGCTCACCACCACACCTATACTAAGCATAGTTGATCCAGGTAAGGACTATGGGGTGTGCACAGATGTGAGTAAGGAAGGGGTAGGAGGAGTACTAATGCAAGAAAGAAAGGTAATCGCCTATGAGTCTAGAAAATTAAAAGAACATGAGCATAAATATTTCAATTACGATCTGGAGTTGGCAGTTGTTATTCATGCCTTAAAGATGTGGTGCCATTACCTGATGGGTAAAAGGTTTCATTATTGACAGACCATCACAGCTTGACTAATTATTTTAGTCAACCTACCTTAAATGTTAGGCAGGCATGGTGGGTAGATTTCCTAGGTGGTTTTGACTTCAATATTAATCATTTGAAAGGGAAAGAGAACTGGGTGGCGAACACTTTATGTCAAAAAGTACAATGTCTCTACGAGATTTCTTGCAGCGAGGGGTGAAGTACCTTTGATGAAATGATTAAAAAAGTAGCTGAACAAGATTCAAGATATCAGTAAATAGGACAACAAGTTCAAAACCGAACCAGTAAAGAAAATCAACAAGGATATGCTATGGATGCTGCTAGCATGCTGAATTATAAAAAAGGGTTGTATGTGCCCAACCAAAATAGCATTAAAAGCTTGCTTTTAGATTAATTTCATAAGATTCATTATGTTGGGCACCCCGGGTATCAAAAGATGATTACTGCACTCCAGAAGGAATATTATTGGCCTGGGATGAAAAAAGATGTAGCAGAATATTTGACACGTTGCCTAGAATGCCAACAAGTTAAGACAGAACACCAACACCCTGTTGGGTTATTACATCCACTACCAATTCCGGAGTGGAAATGGGAAACCATCTATATGAACTTCATGATAGGATTACCCAAGTCAAAAAGAGACAACAATTCCATCATGGTGGTGGTGGACAAGTTAAGCAAATCAACTCATTTTATACCAGTACAATCTACTTACAGAGTAGTGCATATTTCCCATATCTTTATGCAAAATATTTTTAGGCTGCACAAGTTACCAAAAACTATAATATTTGACCGTGATTTAAAATTTACATTGGTCTTTTAGAGAACTCTATTTGGGGAATTGGGAACTCAACTAAATTTCAGTACCGCTTATCATCCTGAGACTGACGGATAAATAGAGCGGGTGAATCAGGTTGTAGAAGATATGCTAAGATCATATGTAATGCAACAACCATCCAAGTGGGAAGATTACCTACACTTGGTCGAGTTCACATACAACAATGGCTATCATAGGTCCCTGTAGATGAGCCTGTTAGAAGTGTTGTATAGACAGAAATGCCGCACACCCTCAAGCTGGGGGGGACTAGAGGACAGGTCGATGCCCTGCCCCGAAATGCTTAAAGAAATGGAGGAAATGGTCAAGAAGGTAGGATCCAATTTAAAGGCAGCCCAGGATAGGCAAAAGAATTTTGCCGACCGAAAGAGAAATTTTAAGGAGTACCAAGTAGGAGATCATGTGTATGTGAGTATTCGAGCTAAAAAGAGCACACTACAATGGAGTGGGAGTGCCAAGCTGGCACCCCAATTTTGTAGACCTTTTCAGATCTTAGCGAGAGTTGGTCCGGTGGCATACCAGCTCACTCTGCTAAGTCATATTCCAGTCCACGACATCTTCCATGTGTCTGTATTAAAAAAATACGTTTATGATCCTAAGCACGTAATCAGTTGGTAGGACATACAGGTAGGAAAGTATCCTAGATAGACTAATCAATTTTTTTTTACTAAGGAAAAACTGACTTAAATTATTGTGTGTTACAGGTCGAGCTAGAAGGAGAAATATTGGTTGTGCTACTGAATATACTAGATCGGAGAGAAGTAACATTGTGGAAACGAGACATCACCCAGGTTAAAGTGCAATGGCAACACTTTGGGCCAGATGAGACCACCTAGGAGGATGAACAACTCATTAGAGAAGCTTATCCAGGACTGTTTGTAGCCGGGAAACATCGAGACAATGTTTGATTTCAGGAGGGGGAGATGTAATGTCCTCAAAAAGCTATAAATATTTTATTTACCACAGTAAGAACAAACTGAATAATTGGTGTTATTATCTGTTTGAATTGAATAATAATTTTTATTTTGAAAATAAGAAATGATTTAAGTATCAACAGATCTTGTAACTTCTGAGGGAAGGAAGTTGACAAAAGATAGTTGCTGGAAAAACCCTAACTACCACCCCTAATTTTGCAAAGCTTCCAAAGAAAAGAAAGTAGGGGAGAGGAAAAATTGCACTGTAATGACAGGCAGTAAAGGGAAAACTTGCTACATCTGGTGATGACCAGATAGCATGAGCACTGAGCGCGAGCAACTTGCAGAAGACAGAAGGTTCTGTGAGCAAGCTAGGGGGATATTTGGTCTCAAAAGACAATCTCATGGACAGAGGATTGACTAGCGATGGAACCCAGAGGTGACCTCTACCTTTGGAGTTCCTTACATAAACGCAACTCAGATATGAGGTACCTTCTGAAAATTATACTTTTTCACCAAACTGAATTAGGTGTCTTCTACTGTGAATAGAAATGGGTAGAGGCCTAATGCTAAGGTGATAGTTGATATTTTTCTACTTGCTAACCTGCTAATTGAAAGAAGGCACAAATGGAAGAAAACTAAAACACAACCAATCTACTCTACACTGTTGTAATGGAAATGCATCTACTTAAGCAAATGAACAATTAAACCATGTTTCTATGCTAGCAAACATGTACAATAAATAGGAGCCTTCGCTGCTAGGGTTAGGCCCTAACCTAAGAGCTTCAGCTCTCTGGGTTAACTCAGTGCTAGCTCAAAACAAAAATCATTCTTATTATCAAAACCATGTATTACATCAAAAATTGTAGCTTGAACATAGAGTAGAGATTTAAAATCAAAAATCTAAATCCTACTGAGGTCGTAGGCCTATCTATTTATACATCTGAAGTCAATGACTTCCCTAAAATTAGGGAGGCTCGACTCCCAGAGTCGAGATAAATTGGTGCTTTGACTTTCACTTGCTCAGCTGCCTTCTAATCCTCATGATTTGGCTATTTGGACTCCAAGCTGATGGAGGAATATTCGAATGGGAGGGTAGTAAATGAGGAGGATTTACCTCCTATAATTCCTCTCCCTTGTCCCATTCGAGTTTTGACGAAGGTCTTTGCCAAAATTCCGTGTTTTTATCCTTTAATCTTGCATTAAATGCACATTATACCACAAAGGAAAATATCCAAATCTAACTCATCTCATAAACAAAATATAATCAAACGTATGCAATAAGTTGTGAGAATAGTTGGTTTGAATAAGCTAGGAGGTGAATTAAGGCCCATATATTTACCCAATGGTGAGGCTCGTTAGATGGAATCGACACGATGATGATATAGTGTATCGCCAACAATATTTTATTGTTGGGATTGGTATCAGATACGATGATGATTAGTTCGACCCAGTTCTTGTCGAAATGCATGGTTTTGAAGATAAATGATGATATCTATATACCAGGGATCTAAAGTATTGATCAGAAAGAGAGATTCATTTGGGAGAGAATCCTCTACCATATTTTTCGTCTTAGTACGAGGAAAGTCACATAGTAATTCAGCAAATACTAGCAATTTCTTAGATCTGGATTTAATGAATTCCAAATCGAAGTATTGTAGGATGACTATCCATTTGGAGTACTTTCCCCAGAGAAATTGTATGGTAGCAATGTAAACCATGGGGTTGCAATCAAAAATCACATTAGTTTTTCACAGTAAATGTAGTTATGAAAACATTGGATAGCTTGAACGGTTTCCAAAGCCAATTTCTCAAGATGTCCATATTTTTCTTCAGTTTTGGTCAGATTTCTACTTAAGTAATATATCAAATGCTCTTTGTTTGATTCATCTTCCTAAACTAAAACTATGCCAACAGTGCCATCGAATGCAGCGAATTTTAAAAAGTAGTCATGATGCTAATTAGGAGGATGTAACAATGGTGTATGGGTCAATGCATGTTTAATTTTATCAAAGGCATTTTGAGCCACTTCATCCCAACTAAATGAGATGCCATTTTTCAAGAATCGAGTAAAACCTTTATTTAACTTGGCATAGTACTAGATGAATTGACATAGAAATTTTATTTTCCCTTGCAAACTTTGGAGTTGGTGGAGATTCAAAGGAGGAGGCAAATTTAGAATAAAATCAACCTTCAATGGATTGACACGAATGCCTTCCTTTGAAATGAAAAATCCTAGAAATCGAATATTATAATGACAAAATCTAATAAATATTTCTCTCAAATGCATTACGTGCTCTTCCTATCTCAGTGAATGATCTAGAAAATCATCCAAATAAGCCTACACAATATGCTTGATATCATGAAATGATAACGCATATCCCGTTGGAAAGTTGCACCGACATTATTCAAACCGAACGGGAGTTTTTGATATGAAAAAATCCCCCATGGGAAAATGAATGTGGTTTTGTGTTGATCAGCTGGGAGTATGTTAATTTGGTTGTAGCCAGAAAATCTGTCCATAAATGAAAATATTTCATTTCTTTCACAATCGTCAATAATTTGATCGATATAGGGAGTAGGATAGATATTCTTTGGATAATTCTTATTGATATACCTGTAATACACACATACTCTAATTGTTCCCTATTTGTTGTTAACAGATATTATATTGGATACCGAATAAATCAAGGGAATGGGGTAGATGAAACCTTCTTTGAGCAGTTTCTCGACCTCAACTTTAATCGTAGCAACTTTTCATGGATGCACCGGACGTAATTGTGGTATAATAGGTTTTACATCTGTGTAAGTCTTAATCTCATGCATAGCAATGATTGGGTCAATTCCTAGAATTTCCTCATAGTGCCAGGCAATAATGTCACGAAATTCTTGAAATAAGGATTTATATTTTTGAATTTCTTCAAATGAGCATGAGGTTCCTGTGTGAATATTTTCAATAATTCATGTCTTGACTAAGATTTAAATGGTAATCATTGTATATATGTTCCCAAATTCCTTTTAGACTCGGCTTCAAAAACTTAAATGGGCCATTCTCAACTATCTATAATCTATGGAAAAAACATAGCTGAAAAATCATTGTCGATTTTATTAGGGTTAGGTAGAAAATATTAATGATGATGGTAATATTTCCATTCCATTTCATCTGTGGTGATGACCTACATAATACTTTCGTTAGTTGGAAATGTATAGTCGAAAGGATTAGGCAGTGAAACTAGTTGTAACCAAGGTAAATGAGAATAATCATCATTGATCGCATTCACTTGATTAATATAAGAAGACGATGGGTCAGAAAATGATTAAAATGTGTGATAAGCCAATTCAAACAAGGTCAAAGGAATCTCATTACCATAGCAGGGTAATTCATATTCTAAAGTCATTATCAATGGATCAGAATATTCCATAGTTCTTGAGGTAATCATGTTAATCTTGGAAAAATTAGAAGGAATGTTTGGTGGAGGAAGTGCAAAGGTTCCCATCAGCAATGAGTATTTGAGCATACCAACAACAATATCCTCATAAAGAGAATTCATTTTTTTTCACAAAAGGTATGTTACCCGTAGAGTTAAGGTGTGAAGTGTAGTAAGACAATTAGTCTACTTTGACATTTTTTCCTTTGTGAGGAAATTGTATCATTCCAAAAATAGATGAGCCCTCTGTTGACATAGTGTAGGTCCAAGTTCAACCATGAAAAGGATCGTCATCCATTTTACTCTCTAGCTTTATCGACATATCGTTTAGGATTCCATAAGGACGAGAACCTCTTCCATCAAAGGCTTTAAGAGTGGTAGGTGATTGATTGATGGTTGGAGAACCCAAAGCTTTCAAACAAGAAATATCCATAATACACGTAGTAGATCCTTCGTAAAAACAATGTGCGAAACACTCATCTCATTTTAACAAAAACTAAAATATGGAATGTGAGTTGATGAGGGAGTCTTGGTATATGACTCTCAAGATCAAAGATAGTTAGATTAGGATCCTACAGATTAATTGCTCCTATGGCTGACAAAATCTTTCGTTGTGTTGTGCATGTTTGCAACACTTCGAGTGTTGGCATTGCAGAAGGTGACATAACCAGGTCTTGAAAAATGTTGTAATTTTGTGCAACTCTAGCATGTGTGTTGAAAGATGATTTTAGAAGAACACCTTTGGGAGGTTGTCAAATCATCATGTCAGGATTTGGTTCCTCGATATATAATGGTTTAGGGGGAGGAGGAGATAAACTGGAAGGTTGACGAGATGAACTAATTTCATTTCCATTTTCCACATGACCCTTAGAATAATAATCTTTTGATCTTGTCGCTACCATAACTTGTTGTGAAGACATAATCATGATATCTTGCAATGTTCAAGAGGAAGATATGTTATGAGAAACCATTTTTTTATCTTGAGAAGGAAATGGATCCTTCAAAATAACAGGATTTGGAGAACCATTAATGAATTTTGAAACCTTTGCCCAATGTGGGAACTCCTTCATATAATGATCCTCATTGAAAATAAGTGAAGGGTAGTGAGGTTTTCGTTTCTTGTCAGTAGGTTTAGTTCTAGCAGGTTTCTCTTTCGAAGAAGCATTTTGTTTCGATTTACCTTTACCTAATTGATTAAATCTTGTCAGTAAATGATTCTACGAAATTAATTTTGGAAATAACTTCCGGAGAAAGGATTTCAACGAGTGAATCATGGATGCTAAAAAACCACATTATACCATCAACGACATTAGATCCTGTAGGATTCATAAGTATTGGATCATTTGTATGGCACGATAAACTTAATATTTTCTTGTACAAGGTGCTGGATTGGGTGTAGACTAAGTATGAATAATGAGCATGATAAATTACCTACTCTTACGTGATGAAACCTCCCTTAGAAACATCCTTTTGAAAATAGAAACAGGAAATGTTAAAAATAACATCTAGAAATTCCAAATTAATTTTTCCTTGAATTAAACTGTAATTATTTTCTCATATCAAGTTGTAATAATTAAATAAGTTAAGTTGACTTAGTTAACTTAGGAATTCCAATTTGGAAGTCTATCTCGAGTCATGTATGTGTGATCCCTAAGTTCTATGGGTTCAGATTGAGTTTATTGGAGTTGTAATTAGATAACACAATTCGACTAGATATAATTGTTGGAGGAACTAGAGAGGTCTTGTAGTGAGTTGTTGCAGTAGTGCATCCTTAGCACCACACCCGTTTACTGAGTATTCACTTAAGAATAACTCATGCATGTCAATTCACAAGAAGACCCAGTTGATACTAGAGTGTAGGGACAATGTACTAACAATTGTAAAATTTTCTGAGTTGTACAGACATTGCATGAAATCAGTTGACGACCAAAGTTTGGATCGTGTAGTTATGGAAGAAGGATTTCTTCATTAAATAGAGGTTAATTCCTCTAGGAATTGTATAAGGAAGTAGGGGCTTGAAATGTAGCAAAATAAGCTAAGTGTTGGCTTCAGCTAAATATTGAGCAAAGAGTTGATCATAATTGTGTAGGAATTGTTCTAATGAGAACTAGAAATGTATTTTCTTCTAATATCTTCTAATGCAATATATCTAGTCGAGGTTTTGATCAGTTTCTTTCCCTAGAAAAATATTGTGTTATGTGCCATTGATATTCTTCCACTTTCTTATTATTCTTTTCATTGATCAAGTTCAACTTCTGCTAAAGAGTAGAGTAAATTTTTGTCTTATGTTTCAATACATTACATGAACTATTTTATCTATAGAGAAAAATATACACATCCTTGGTAATAATGAGTAGTGACTTTGTAAACCATTTAGCGAAAATCTGATATGGAATAACAATTTCAATTAACCGAAATCTACATCTCCATTCATTTATATGATCAGAAATGTGAGTCGTTTTTATTGTTTTAGGGAATTCAATAGTTTGATACCAGTATCGTATCGAATCAATAGCTGAAAATGTGTTAAAATGTTGTTACTAGAGTGTTAAAATTAAATACAGATATAATCATTGATTAAAGAATTCGATGCACACCAAAGATGATATGTCATCACATATTCGATGGGAATTCTCCTTATTTTCCTTCAAATTTGGGTATGTCACTCGATAACTTGGTAGGTGTTATCACAAAACCTTCTCTTGGTAGGCTGCTGACTAGGAAGACCTTGAGTAACTATTTCAAACCAACTTTTGGCTGAGGCTTAGCCTCCCCAACCTGAGAGGGCTCTCTCACTAGGTTAAATATTTTAGTAAAAGATTAGATGGCTAACTCTATGAAATAAGTAAATGAGTATGAATGGTTGAACACAATCAATAAACATCCATTTGTCTTATGGAGTCAGAAAATGTTTAGTATGACAACAATATTATCTTAACATGGAATTCAGGGCATCAAGAGTTCAATATATCAGTAACACATAAGAACATCTTGGAAACACAGTTTACAAATGCATGAAGGAAGTTAGAACATTGCCAATGAGTTATACATAACATACATTCATACCACTACAAATGAGGAAATGAGGACAACCATAAGACAATCAAGCATTGAACTCTATTTTGAATCCTAAGTAGTAAAGCCAAACTCTGTAGTACATAAAAACATAGTCTTCCATAATGACACAATATGAGTGTTTTTCTCCAAAACTTCCAACCCTTGGTGCATTACACCTCTTGTCATATATAGCTTCAATTAAAATCTTGGATTCCTTCCTTAAACATGAGGGGAATTAAAATTTTTCTTGACCTAACACCTATTGATACTTAAAACAAACTATTAATTACAACTAGTTGTTAACTAACAGTCCTAGAGTCCTAATACAACTAGGAGTGTAACTCCTTATTATGCTAGCAACAACCTAGTACATGGAATAAATTCAGTTTTTGACAGCTGCTCCTTCTTAAATTTGAACTTCGTGATGTCAATAACCCCCCAACTAGCCTTCAATAACTTCTCCTTCATCTGCCTCGAAAACTAGGAAATTGTCCCCTACTCTGTTCTGGCTGAAAAATAGGTATTGGGACAGAGTTTATTTTCTCCTCATAAAAAGTGTATTTTGCAAAATTGAATGAGGATTTTGTAGACCACTCTATTTTGAAAAAAATCATATCTTGGGTTTTTTAAATACCTTTCCTACTGCTTAGAAATTGTCTTTGAATATAAGATGTAAACTAGGAAATTCTGATTTCTGAAAAAACTATACCTATAGTAGTTTCATAGCACAAGTTGGGTCATCCATTTCTCTCATATAATAATGAATTTGAAGAAACTAAAAGAGGTTTTTGTAGACAGGTATGTTAGGAAGAAGAAATTCTTTCAATTTTCCAAAATATGCTTTCAGTTGCTCAAAAAACCCTCTTGAAAGTTGACTACTTAAATTAGTTTTTCTGCTGAAAAAGGCTGCTCCAGTTATTTCGTAGTGCAAAACAGGATTTTTATATTGTCTTCTTTATTCTTTGATTTTTTTCCTTACTTGAGATTTAAAAATTCAAAAATAATCTCCTCACATTCCCTACTAGCATCCTTCTCCAAAAATAGTCCCCTCTTTCTTTTGAAGATTGATAAAAAAAGAAAATTACACCTACAGCAATTTCGTAGTGCGCTACAAAATTGTTGTTTGAATCAATTTACACATTTTTTTCCAAAACATTTCCTTCTAAAGCTTCTTCACAACTATTTCATTATATAAATATGCCACATAACTTGAAATCACCCAACCTTGAGACATATTCAAAAAATAGTGTCTTTGTTTCAACCAAAATTGTATTAGGGTTTCATCACTTACTTCCTTGTTCATTTGTGTTGAGGCTGACCTCCAGATTTTCTCAGCTAAATTTCCAGGTCCCGAATTTACCTCTTCATCACTCTGATGTTGGTTTTGAGCCTATTGTTAGTCCATCTAATGTATCTTGCCTCATTAATAGCAAGGACAGTCCAGGTGAAATATTGAGCTTTTCTGCTCACTGCTTGGGTTTTTGACTTTTTCTCATGTTCCTACTCAGCCTTCATTTTTTTGAATTTGACCCTTTCAATTGCATTTCTTCTTGCCCTTTTCTTAAGTCTGGCAATTTAAAGCTTGGAAAGCTTCAACTTGTCCTTAACCTCCTCAAACCTTTGTTCCTTTTCTTGAGTGTTAACTGCTTTGTTGAATGCTTCTTCAATCTATCTATTCCTCGTGAGAACATCTAAGCCTTCAGGCTCAACTCTCAGACACCTTCCTAATCTATGATTCTTCTTTTCTCTAGACATTTCTGTGAAACCCCTTGTTACACAGTAAAATGTCACTGCCATCATGTCAGTCTCCCTACTGTGCTATAAACTACATTCACCCATACTCATGCTCCCCAAAAATGGCTAAAAAACCCTCTTTGCCTAAGTTAAATGAATCATCGCGTCTGTTTATAAAATAACCGCGCTGACAGGCGGAGGCCAATGTTGTTGTTGCGCTGCCAGCGCGGAAGCACACGTCTTTTCCGCGCTGGTCCCATTTTTCGAACAGCGCACCCTCCGTTCGTCCTTTTCGCGCTGACCAGACTTCTTCTACGTCGGTTTGCGATGTCAGCGCGGCAGTTCACGGGTTTTCCGCGCTGATCCTGTTTGGGCGAATTTGTTCCAACAACCAGCCTTCCAGATCCCTCCAGAACTGGTTGTTAGCATTGTTGAGGTCGCCATCCTTTCTCTGGCATGTCTGTTCGACTGACCATCCACTTATTGTGGGGGAGAACTCATCCTTTGCCTATTCATGGAGACTCCTTCTCTTTATAAGCCTTCTCCATGGCCCATGAGCAGCTAGTTAGAGAGTTAGATAGTTTGGAACAGAAAGACTTTGATTGAGGAATTCTTTGTGCATTTTAGTGCTGCTCTTTGTAGGCCTTGGTGTATTGTGTGAGGATTGTTTTGAGCTTGAGAAAGGTCATAAGCTTGTTGCCTTGTATGTGAGAGAGAGACCTTTTGACTTGGGAGATTTGTCCCAAAGGTGAATGCTTGGAAGATATGCTGGCTGGACCCTCTAGGGAAGGACGCAGCGTCAGGACACCGGTATTCATCCGCGAGGATAGCGGGGAATTGTGATCGGCTGGAGCGAAGGAGCGAGAGGAATATCTCTTCGACAAACAAGCGTTGGAATCCAAGTAGGTTATTCTCACCCACTTGTTAATTACAACTAGGAACCTGCGGTGTAGCATTGTTCGATTGTTGCTAGACCCCTGTTGGGCTAGTAGGGATCGCCTCTATCCGTAGAGGGGATTTACCTATACAACAATTTGGCGACTCCACTGGGGAGCTTGCCTATCTTTTGTGTGTCACCTTTGTTTTGATTTTTTGCCCTTTGTCAAAAAATTTGGAGTTTGTCTTGCTGTTGACTGGTTTCTGGGTTCGTCCTAGGGACTGCCTTAATTGCTTTGGAAACCTGTTGCTTTGGTTTGGAAGCTTTTGTTCAAATTTGTTTGTTTTTCAGCCTCAGCACGTTTTATTTTGAAACAGTTGCGCTGACATCGCATCCTGCCTTCTTTGCTGTCTCTGTCGTCGCGCTTTTATATTCATACAGTCGCGCTGACCTGC